>OZ023214.1:7304147-7336978 GCA_963995525.1 Escarpia spicata | reverse complement strand
ATATGGGAGAAAGATATACTAAACAATGCATCATCCCAACTGTGAAGTTTGACGGTGACAAACAAATGATATGGGGTTGCTTTAGCGGCCAAGGTGTTGGTTTCCTCCATAGGGTCGACGACGCGTTGGGCCAAGCACAGTACATCAAACTCCTTAAAAAGGGGATGTTACCATCTGCTGATAAGATGCACGGTGGCAGAGATTACATCTTTCAACAAAGCAATGCGCCGTGCCACAAAGCAAAGAAAGTCATGGACTGTTTTGAAGATAAAGACATCACAATAATGGACTGGCCAGCCCAATCCCTAGACTCTAAACCCCATCGAGAATCTGTGGCAAAACCTCAAAGTGCAGCTTCATAACTGCAAGCCAAGTTCCCTGGATGACCTTTAGGAGAAGCTAAATACTGCCTGGCAGAGTATAACACACGCCGAACTCTTAAAACTAACCCATTCAATGCCTAAGCGTGTCAAGGCTGTTATTTCAGCCAGAGGAGGTGCTGCTCGATATTGATATATGCTACAAATACAGAATGGAAAAACATTAGAATGACAATTTCTTAAATCCTTAACTTTGTCTCATTGATAAAGCTAACAAATATAACAGATTATATTGCCTATTAACTAAACAAAACGATGTCTATTTACTGCAAAGTCGTGAATATTGCCTAACATAATCACTGTCACAGTTATTTTTTTCCGGCACTGTATATTACAATTAAAACAACAAACAACTATTATAAGTAAAAACTGGCCAAATATTAAGCAAGTTTCTTGCAGTTTCAATGCGAAGTCATCAATATGTCCTAACTGTTATTACTGTTTTATTTTCTACTCTAATACTACCGTCGGTATGACAAAACGTGACTTACGAGAGGCATTACGAGAAACTGTGAGAAGAACCCAATAGCCGGCGCCACGGGTCGTCTCAGGACTGCCTTGACGACTTTGAGATCGATGGCGCAGCCCATGCCAATGTTGACGCATGCGACAACAATGTTCAGTGAGATGAAGAAAACTACGTTGATCACACCCAGTTTCCGGATGACAACAACTGGATATTTGTCTAGGTGCGTCGTGTTGTCTATACTGCGCACGTCGTTGTCGATTTGACAGTCTAGAGACGTCCTCCCCAAGCGGAGACCATGCACCGTCAGATGAGGCAGACTGGCGTTGGACGGCAGGCCTGCACACACTGTCATACTGCCGCCTCGCACCAGCTCCGTGACGTCCGGATTAGCAACGACACAGCTCAGTCGAAGACAGTCCGTCGTTAAGTTGGTCGTTTTCACGTTGATCGTCGCCGTTTTGCCCAGCTCCAGACCGTCCATCCGCGCCGGAAGGAACTCCAACAACGGACCGTCGTCCGAGGTCTCATTGACGGCCGAAGCTCGGGACAGAAGAGACGCGGTGACGAGGACAGCAAGGAGACGACACCCGGCCATGGCTGCAGTTCGAGAAAGAGTAACTAGTTTAACAACAGAAGACCCACCAAACCCTTAAGAGAACGCATCATTGACACCCACCTTTACCCGGCCATTACGTATCCGGGGGTACACGAGAGTAATAACTCATTGTTCATTCTTTAATAATACTACCACCGTTTGGACACGCATGGTTGACTCGCGAAAGGTGACAAGATAACATTGAAAAGGTTGGTGCGTTGGCGTTTATTAATGAGTGACCTTCCCTGCCTCTCTTCGTGGTCATTACCTAGGTGACACGTGCTAAATAAATACATATTAGAACGGCATGTGGGGGAGTTCTACTTCAATGTCGATGTTGAAATTCTTCAGTGAAAAATTAAAATGTCTAAGTGTTCGGCGTTCGTATCCAAAGTAGCGTCTGTTCAAAAGTTTACATTTTTCACATTTTGTTTTCATTGTCGTCGTCGGTCATCTGGTGACGACTATAGCATTATATACCGATCATGACGCCATAGAAATATTTGTTATAATTATTAATGCTATATATATATTTTTTTTTAATAGTATTGGTAGTAGCAATACGTAGTAGTAATAGCACAGTCGTTGCAGTTGATGTTGTTGGTAGTTTGTGGTAACGACGTTAGTTGTGGATGTTGCATTGCATCAGTTCCTTAGATGTGGCATTAATTCTTCGAATGACAGGTTCAGCTTCGTAGCCGCCAGCTGCACACCCCGTCACGTTACCGCCTCACATCACCTGTACGGCGTCGGGATTGGCGACGACACACCGCAGCCGTACGCAGTCCGTCGTTAAAGACTAATAAGTGAAACGAACCTCTTTTTTTTCAATCTGAATTAAATAGACTCTAAAATAGGATACTGCTATTCTATTCAAATACTTTTAACCCTCTCCGTTCAATGCCACTTTTTGTTGCGTGCATTTTTGCACAGTTTCGGGCGACACCTAGCGACCGTTGGTGACGTTGGTGATTGTTAAATATAACAATCGTATCTACAAATATGCTGCTAGATGTATCCAGGACTTGTTTTTAGTTTTGAGTTATTTCCGTTTGAACATCGCAAACGCTTAATCCTGCAATGTACACGAGGCAGCGGATATAATGCATTCGTGATGTTCAAACAGCAATAACTCAGAAAATAAAGACAATTCCTGTAAACATCCAACAACAAATGTGTACATAGGATTATTATCGTTACGGTGATACCGAAAATATAAAATTTTGCGACTGCAATTTCAGAAGAAGCCTGGAACACCAGCCCGCACCGTCGCGCGCCATGCTAAAGTCTGAGGGCGCTCAGCGGTATTTACTCCTATGACGTTAACAACTTCTGACCGGCTGGTTGCTTTGTGACACTCAGATTGTCATATTTCACCGGACTTTGTGACATTAGTTCGCAATCAACAATCTTCATATATCTTCATATATATATATTATATATATATATATATAATATTTGATAAATTACTTGACAAGACCATTACGTTTACGTATATGAAGTTTCAAAGAAATATAACATTTTGCTTCACTTAGTCTTTTAGTTGTTCGTATTCACTTTGATCGTCGCCGTCTTGCCTAGCTCCAGACCGTCCATCCGCGTCGGAAGGAACTGCACCAACGGACAGTCGTGTGCGAGCGTGCGTGTGTTCGTGCGTGCGTGTTCGTGCGTGTGTGCATGCGTGCGTGTGCGTGTGCGTGCGTACGTAATCCATAATAAAGTGAGAGTATAGCACCACCTCCCTCCGTCTTCCGATGCCATGCGCGAGAGACACGAGCTGAAAAATGTACTGCTTTTTTAAATGTCCCGCACCATCATAAATCATCCACGTTATAGGCCTTCAATGTTCAGAGTGATACCCATTTGGAAACTCCCGACATACCCGACATACTAATCCTTGGTCCGCATCTGATCCACGTTGTATGGAGAAAAGCACCCACAGTAGGCACATTTAATGGTCCAGTACGTTTTCAATTAATTACGAATTTACGTATTCATCATATTAGTAATATAACAGAATAAGTTGTAACAGCATCACGGATAGCCGTATCACGGATAGTCATATCACGGATAACCGCATCACGGATAGCCGTATCGCGGGTAACAGAATCGCCGATAACAGAATGTCGAATAACATAATCTCCTGTTAGCAAAAAAAGTCCTATTATAGTAGAACCTATCACTTACTCCTATAAAACAACCTATCCAGCTTCGATCATCTAGCTCTAATTTACTGTTTGTTCCTAGAGTCTATACTATATTGGATCTAGGGCATGTTCTGTTGCTGCACCAACTCTCTGGAAAATGCACCCTCTTAGTGTTAGAAAAGTTAAAAATATTATACAAGTTCGCCGTCATTTGAAAACTTACCTCTATGACGTTGCGTGTGCACCTTAGCTGCCTGGCGTATCGATCCATTACTTTTACGACTGTCTTCTGCCAAGTCATCCCGGCAGGTGACGGGCATTTTCGCAAGTAACAGCAATAATAACAACACGACTAATTATACTGAGCACATTCGTCTATGGCGCCATTTCCCTTAGAATTCCGAGGTCAATGGCGTAACAAGTGTCAGGCATTTTCATGAGCGGTATACAAAACCGAAATTCTTCACCAGATGGACGACGACAATGAAAGCAAAAGGTGAAAAAGATTAAATTTGGAACAGACGCTACTTTGACAACGTACGCCGAACACGTAGACACTGTCGTTAACCACTGAAGAATTTCAACTTCGAATCGAATTTAAAGTAGAAATGCCTCCCACATGCCTGTCTACTATGTGTTTATTTAGCTCATGCACGTATCACCAAGTTAGTGACCACGACGAGAGGCAGGGAAGATCAGTCCATCATTAATACTTGCCAACGCGCCAACCTTTTCACTGTTGTCCTGTCACCTTTCGCGAGTCAACCGTGCGTGTCCAAAATGGTAGTAATATTAAAGAGTGAACAGCAGAGTTATTAATCTCGTATAACCCAGGTAAGAAATGGCCGGGTAAAGGTCGGTGTCAATGACGCATGATCTAAAGGGTTCGATGGGTCTGCTTTGTTGTTAAGGGAGTTACACTTTCTCGGACACCAGCCATGGCCCGGTGTCGTCTGTTGGCTGTCCTCGTCACCGCATCTCTTCTGTCCGGAGCTTCGGTTGTCAATGACACCTCGGACGACGGTCCTCCCGGTGTGGATAGACGGTCTGGAGCTGGGCAAGACGGCGACAATCAAAATAAAAACAACCAACTTAACGACGGACTTTTTTTGACTGAACTGTATCGTTGCCAATCCGGACGTCATGGAGCTGGTGAGTGGCGAAAGTATGACGGTGTGTACGGGTCTGGCGTGTAACGCGAATCTGCCTCATTTGACGGTGAATGGTCTCCGTTTGGGGCGGAAATATCGAGACTGTCAAATCGACAACGACGAGCACAATCAATATACCACGATGCCGTATTTAGTCGCCTTCATCTCGAAACCGAGTGTGCTCGCCTGGTTGTCTACTCTATATTGATCGTCATCGTCGTATGTGTCCATCTCGGCTTTGGCTGGGCCATCGAACTCAAGATCGTCAAAGCGATCCTCTTGCGACCCGTCGCGCCAGCTATCGGATTCTTCTCACAGTTTCTTGTAATGCCCTGGAAAGTTACCCTTCGTCGTGCCAAAAGAAAACAAATGCTTATTAGAATATATCTATGACGTTTCATTAAAACTGCGCTAATATTGAGACCAGTTCCCACCCTTTTACCTACAATACATACGGTGAAAACAGTTTTCTGTTTAGGGACGTTTCTTGTTAGCAGGTTCACAGACATTGTTCACCTGCCATGTAGAAGGTCGCGGAAGGTTTTATAATTGTTATCCCAAGTTTTGTTTGGTCTCAAGGCGAACTCCAAAATAATTGCCGCGATTGAACAAATTGGTAGTCGATTTTCTTGCCTCTCGTAAGACTATGCTATGCTGTTATTTGCTGATATTAGTTAATCAAATTAGCAAATATGTTCATCCTTCGGACAGCGCAACATAGTCTACGCAAACATGCCAAAAGACTAGAAAGAGTCAATTCCACAGGAAAGGAAGCCAGTGGATATAGATGACTCTGTTTAGAAGATACGTACTTCCGAACACTGTACTAAGTCGTGGTAGGAACAACGACATTATGCAACGTGCTACGACGGTCGTAAACAAACCAGTAGGTATACAGGGGGCCTGTATCAGCCGAGTAATATCACCAGGCGCCTTCGCCATTGACCGGTGCTCTCTCCTGGTCATTCAAATGATGAATGCATAAAGTTCGTCGCCTTGGGAGAGTCAATGAACCGTGTCCAACTGGTGTAGTTGGTTAACAGAGCAGACCGGTTTAAACCAGTTACTTTTTCTGAGACTGCAGCCATGGCCGGTGTAGTAAGTTGAAAACATTGCCCCTCGGAAACACTACGGTAGTGTTTTGTGGGTACGCTCAAAACACTACCGTAGTGTAGATTTCAAAACACTACCGTAGTGTTTCGGGCGTACCCTCAAAACACTACCGTTTTCTGAGGGTACGCTCAAAACACTACGGTTACACTCAAACACTACCACTGACGTTTTTTTAATTAAAATGTTCACTTTCTGTGTGTTAGGGACCATCCATAAAGTACGTCTCGGTTTGGGGAAGGACGGGGGTATCCGAGCAAGAGCTACGAAGCTTTACTTGGGATGGAGATCGAGGTATGTAGGTAAGGGTTATGTAACAAATAAAAAAGTAAATGTGTTATTTCGTCGAGCTGTTGACATCAGACAGATAGTATCAATTGCTACGGCACTTATAAAACAATACGGTTCTCTTTCTGTCAGTGTGTTTGTCCGTGGTCCAATATCTCCGTTAGTTTTGCATGTATGGGGCTTACGTTTTGTGTGCGATCTAGCGGGCCACTTCGGGTGGTTCATAGATTCATAGATTTGATTTTTTCCCGAACTTAGTCCGGGAGTGGGGATCTTGGGGTCTGGTATATATAGATATATATATATATATATAAATATATAAATATATATATATATATATACATATACATATATATATATTTATATATATATATATATTTATAAATATATATATGTATATTTATATATATATATTTATATATATATATAAATATATATATATATATATATAAATATATACTTGCATGCTCATTTTGAAAGAGTTGTTGCGTGCTATTGAGTTAGGTATACACTTTGTTTCCTTTTCAGCACGCCCGGTTCATGACAAAGGGGTTTATACGGAAGCCACGTCTATATGGTACTGGGATCTGTTTACACAAACACCATTGTTTGTTGTAGAGTAGCCATAGCCACAATCTCTACCTCAGTTGCCCATGTTCCATTGTTGGCCATCCCGCTGGTTGAAACATACTGATTAATGTTTGCGTCATTGTAGTTGCTAAACATTTGACAATGTGTTGGTTCGCAGAGAAATGCTACTACCAGGTTCCGCACCGTCTTGTATTTCGCTCGTGTACCGGTCAATTCGAGACTCATGGCTCGAGAAACAGTTGCCATCACCTGTGTGGATCGAAGTTTGGCGGCATGTCGGCGGTCGGGTCGAATTTTGGCGGCATGCCGGCGGGTGGGTCGATGACTGATGGCACCTCGGCTGGTGAATCTGAAAATAGGGTGTCATGCGTCTCCTTTGGTGCCGTAGATGTGACTGAGTCAAGATGCTGTCGCTTACAGTAACGTTTCAGGTTGACACCGTGAGTATTTATTGGGGACAATCGGTTATCCATATGGAGTCAAAGATCAAAGGATTTTGACATATAAAAATGGGTAATTAGTCACTAATTAGGTAAATAAACATATAAAAATGGCTCTAATTAACCCCCAATTAGCACTAATTAGACCTTTGACATTTGATCTTTGACCTTTGACCATTGACATACTAAGAGCTAACTAACCCCTAGTGATACCTATACAAATACATAGTAGGTCTTGTATACCCTTACGTAGCACTAATTAACCCTTAAATAGTGCTTATTAATAATAAAATACTTCTTACTTTCTTTGTAAGCAGTTTTAACTAGAAAAAGCTAACCTACCTTCTTTCTAGTCGGGGTGGTGGGTGCTGTAAGCTCATCGTTTTGGCGACCGTCCAGTGGTACAAGGTACGACTGTGTAATTTATAGGGCACTATGTTTTGGGGTAAGCAGAGTGTCTCGGGATGTAGCGCTAGGCTAAAAATAATACTGCCTGTCTATTGTTTTGCGATGTGCATTGCGCTAGGCCGGTTTGTGTGCAATCTAGGGCGCTGGAGCTGGAGAATACGGGAAACAAATCAAACAACTGGCTATTGTTTTGTGCTGTGCGTTAGGCTAGCTAGGCGGTTTTCTGTGCAGTTTAGGTCACTGGCGCTGGAAAACAAATCAGACAGCTGGGAACAGTCTGTTAGACTGTCGTGGACTAAGGATTGCTAGGCGAATATAGCGTGAAACAGAACGAAGGTAGGTTATTCAAGTATGTATAATTGTATTAATACAAGTAAACACGATTTACTGGCAGTCGTGGAGCATCATGGGTGGAGTTGGCAATCGGTGGTGCTCGGGCGAGGTGTAATCCGTTACTCCGCAAAGGTACTAGATCGGCCAATTCATAGCGGTGGCTGGCGAATCCGTTCCGGGGCGGAGGGTTGGTAACGAGTCGCGGCAAAGGAATTATATCGGGCAGGGCTCTGCAAAGAGAGTACAAAGCGCTATTAATGTTTGAGTGGAGCGGGAGGGGCGCGTAATGGACGTCCGTACAAGAGTTTACTACCATATTAACAAACGCTCGTTTTAATCGGTGGTTTACGTTTAGCAAGCAGTGAATCATGTGCATTGCGCTATACATCTTAATAACAGCTTTTCTTTATATCAGGCAGGTGTAAACTTACTCGTCTGAGGAGTCCTCCCAGTCTGACAAATCATCGGCCTCCCAGCCTGACAAATCATCAGCAATATTCATGATTATTTCCTGCCGCTCATTCAAGAGATGGTAGTGTAGTGTTTAGGACAGTGGACTCTCAGTCAAGAGGTGATAGTGTAGTGTTTAGTGCATCACACAGATGTGTTAGTGTAGTGGTTATAGAGGTGGTAGTGTATTGGTTAGTGCATCAAACAGAGTTTGTAGTATAGAGGTTAGTGCAGTGGACTCTCATACCAGAAGTGGTAGTGTAGTAGTTAGAGCATCACACAGAGGTTGTAGTATAGAGGTTAGGGCAGTGGACTCTCATACCAGAAGTGGTAGTGTAGTAGTTAGAGCATCACACAGAGGTTGTAGTATAGAGGTTAGGGCAGTGGACTCTCATACCAGAAGTGGTAGTGCAGTGGTTGGAGCATCACACAGAGGTTGTAGTATAGAGGTTAGGGCAGTGGACTCTCATACCAGAAGTGGTAGTGTAGTAGTTAGAGCATCACACAGAGGTTGTAGTATAGAGGTTAGGGCAGTGGACTCTCATACCAGAAGTGGTAGTGTAGTGGTTAGAGCATCACACAGAGGTTGTAGTATAGAGGTTAGGGCAGTGGACTCTCATACCAGAAGTGGTAGTGTAGTAGTTAGAGCATCACACAGAGGTTGTAGTATAGAGGTTAGGGCAGTGGACTCTCATACCAGAAGTGGTAGTGTAGTAGTTAGAGCATCACACAGAGGTTGTAGTTTAGAGGTTAGGGCAGTGGACTCTCATACCAGAAGTGGTAGTGCAGTGGTTAGAGAATCACAGAGAGTTTGTAGTATAGAGGTTAGGGCAGTGGACTCTCATACCAGAAGTGGTAGTGTAGTGGTTAGAGCATCACACAGAGGTTGTAGTATAGAGGTTAGGGCAGTGGACTCTCATACCAGAAGTGGTAGTGTAGTGGTTAGAGCATCACACATAGGTTGTAGTATAGAGGTTAGGGCAGTGGACTCTCATACCAGAAGTGGTAGTGTAGTGGTTAGAGCATCACACATAGGTTGTAGTATAGAGGTTAGGGCAGTGGACTCTTATACCAGAAGTGGTAGTGTAGTGGTTAGAGCATCACACAGAGGTTGTAGTATAGAGGTTAGGGCAGCGGACTCTCATACCAGAAGTGGTAGTGTAGTAGTTAGAGCATCACACAGAGGTTGTAGTTTAGAGGTTAGGGCAGTGGACTCTCATACCAGAAGTGGTAGTGTAGTGGTTAGAGCATCACACAGAGGTTGTAATATAGAGGTTAGGGCAGTGGACTCTCACACCAGAAGTGGTAGTGTAGTGGTTAGAGCATCACACAGAGGTTGTAGTATAGAGGTTAGGGCAGTGGACTCTCATACCAGAAGTGGTAGTGTTGTGGTTAGAGCATCACACAGAGGTTGTAGTATAGAGGTTAGGGCAGTGGACTCTCATACCAGAAGTGGTAGTGTTGTGGTTAGAGCATCACACAGAGCTTGTAGTATAGAGGTTAGGGCAGTGGACTCTCATACAAGAAGTGGTAGTGTAGTGGTTAGACCATCACACAGAGCTTGTAGTATAGAGGTTAGGGCAGTGGACTCTCATACCAGAAGTGGTAGTGTAGTGGTTAGACCATCACACAGAGCTTGTAGTATAGAGGTTAGGGCAGTGGACTCTCATACCAGAAGTGGTAGTGTAGTGGTTAGACCATCACACAGAGGTTGTAGTATAGAGTTTAGGGCAGTGGACTCTCATACCAGAAGTGCTAGTGTAGTGGTTAGAGCATCACACAGCGGTTGTAGTATAGAGGTTAGGGCAGTGGACTCTCATACCAGAAGTGGTAGTGTAGTGGTTAGAGCATCACACAGAGGTTGTAGTATAGAGGTTAAGGCAGTGGACTCTCATACCAGAAGTGGTAGTGTAGTGGTTAGAGCATCACACAGAGGTTGTAGTATAGAGGTTAGGGCAGCGGACTCTCATACCAGAAGTGGTAGTGTAGTGGTTAGAGCATCACACAGAGGTTGTAGTATAGAGGTTAGGGCAGTGGACTCTCATACCAGAAGTGGTAGTGTAGTGGTTAGAGCATCACACAGAGGTTGTAGTATAGAGGTTAGGGCAGTGGACTCTCATACCAGAAGTGGTAGTGTAGTTGTTAGAGCATCACACATAGGTTGTAGTATAGAGGTTAGGGCAGTGAACTCTCATACCAGAAGTGGTAGTGCAGTGGTTGGAGCATCACACAGAGGTTGTAGTATAGAGGTTAGGGCAGCGGACTCTCATACCAGAAGTGGTAGTGTAGTAGTTAGAGCATCACACAGAGGTTGTAGTTTAGAGGTTAGGGCAGTGGACTCTCATACCAGAAGTGGTAGTGCAGTGGTTAGAGCATCACAGAGAGTTTGTAGTATAGAGGTTAGGGCAGCGGACTCTCATACCAGAAGTGGTAGTGTAGTAGTTAGAGCATCACACAGAGGTTGTAGTTTAGAGGTTAGGGCAGTGGACTCTCATACCAGAAGTGGTAGTGCAGTGGTTAGAGCATCACAGAGAGTTTGTAGTATAGAGGTTAAGGCAGTGGACTCTCATACCAGAAGTGGTAGTGTAGTGGTTAGAGCATCACACAGAGGTTGTAGTATAGAGTTAGGGCAGTTGACTCTCATACCAGAAGTGGTAGTGTAGTAGTTAGAGCATCACACAGAGGTTGTAATATAGAGGTTAGGGCAGTGGACTCTCATACCAGAAGTGGTAGTGTAGTGGTTAGAGCATCACACATAGGTTGTAGTATAGAGGTTAGGGCAGTGGACTCTCATACCACAAGTGGTAGTGTAGTGGTTAGAGCATCACACAGAGGTTGTAGTATAGAGGTTAGGGCAGTGGACTCTCATACCAGAAGTGGTAGTGTAGTGGTTAGAGCATCACACAGAGGTTGTAATATAGAGGTTAGGGCAGTGGACTCTCACACCAGAAGTGGTAGTGTAGTGGTTAGAGCATCACACAGAGGTTGTAGTATAGAGGTTAGGGCAGTGGACTCTCATACCAGAAGTGGTAGTGTTGTGGTTAGAGCATCACACAGAGCTTGTAGTATAGAGGTTAGGGCAGTGGACTCTCATACCAGAAGTGGTAGTGCAGTGGTTGGAGCTTCACACAGAGGTTGTAGTATAGAGGTTAGGGCAGTGGACTCTCATACCAGAAGTGGTAGTGTAGTAGTTAGAGCATCACACAGAGGTTGTAGTATAGAGGTTAGGGCAGTGGACTCTCATACCAGAAGTGGTAGTGTAGTGGTTAGAGCATCACACAGAGGTTGTAGTATAGAGGTTAGGGCAGTGGACTCTCATACCAGAAGTGGTAGTGTAGTAGTTAGAGCATCACACAGAGGTTGTAGTATAGAGGTTAGGGCAGTGGACTCTCATACCAGAAGTGGTAGTGTAGTAGTTAGAGCATCACACAGAGGTTGTAGTTTAGAGGTTAGGGCAGTGGACTCTCATACCAGAAGTGGTAGTGCAGTGGTTAGAGCATCACAGAGAGTTTGTAGTATAGAGGTTAGGGCAGTGGACTCTCATACCAGAAGTGGTAGTGTAGTGGTTAGAGCATCACACAGAGGTTGTAGTATAGAGGTTAGGGCAGTGGACTCTCATACCAGAAGTGGTAGTGTAGTGGTTAGAGCATCACACAGAGGTTGTAGTATAGAGGTTAGGGCAGTGGACTCTCATACCAGAAGTGGTAGTGTAGTGGTTAGAGCATCACACATAGGTTGTAGTATAGAGGTTAGAGCAGTGGACTCTTATACCAGAAGTGGTAGTGTAGTGGTTAGAGCATCACACAGAGGTTGTAGTATAGAGGTTAGGGCAGCGGACTCTCATACCAGAAGTGGTAGTGTAGTAGTTAGAGCATCACACAGAGGTTGTAGTTTAGAGGTTAGGGCAGTGGACTCTCATACCAGAAGTGGTAGTGTAGTGGTTAGAGCATCACACAGAGGTTGTAATATAGAGGTTAGGGCAGTGGACTCTCACACCAGAAGTGGTAGTGTAGTGGTTAGAGCATCACACAGAGGTTGTAGTATAGAGGTTAGGGCAGTGGACTCTCATACCAGAAGTGGTAGTGTTGTGGTTAGAGCATCACACAGAGGTTGTAGTATAGAGGTTAGGGCAGTGGACTCTCATACCAGAAGTGGTAGTGTTGTGGTTAGAGCATCACACAGAGCTTGTAGTATAGAGGTTAGGGCAGTGGACTCTCATACAAGAAGTGGTAGTGTAGTGGTTAGACCATCACACAGAGCTTGTAGTATAGAGGTTAGGGCAGTGGACTCTCATACCAGAAGTGGTAGTGTAGTGGTTAGACCATCACACAGAGCTTGTAGTATAGAGGTTAGGGCAGTGGACTCTCATACCAGAAGTGGTAGTGTAGTGGTTAGACCATCACACAGAGGTTGTAGTATAGAGTTTAGGGCAGTGGACTCTCATACCAGAAGTGCTAGTGTAGTGGTTAGAGCATCACACAGAGGTTGTAGTATAGAGGTTAGGGCAGTGGACTCTCATACCAGAAGTGGTAGTGTAGTGGTTAGAGCATCACACAGAGGTTGTAGTATAGAGGTTAGGGCAGTGGACTCTCATACCAGAAGTGGTAGTGTAGTGGTTAGAGCATCACACAGAGGTTGTAGTATAGAGGTTAGGGCAGCGGACTCTCATACCAGAAGTGGTAGTGTAGTGGTTAGAGCATCACACAGAGGTTGTAGTATAGAGGTTAGGGCAGTGGACTCTCATACCAGAAGTGGTAGTGTAGTGGTTAGAGCATCACACAGAGGTTGTAGTATAGAGGTTAGGGCAGTGGACTCTTATACCAGAAGTGGTAGTGTAGTTGTTAGAGCATCACACATAGGTTGTAGTATAGAGGTTAGGGCAGTGAACTCTCATACCAGAAGTGGTAGTGCAGTGGTTGGAGCATCACACAGAGGTTGTAGTATAGAGGTTAGGGCAGCGGACTCTCATACCAGAAGTGGTAGTGTAGTAGTTAGAGCATCACACAGAGGTTGTAGTTTAGAGGTTAGGGCAGTGGACTCTCATACCAGAAGTGGTAGTGCAGTGGTTAGAGCATCACAGAGAGTTTGTAGTATAGAGGTTAGGGCAGCGGACTCTCATACCAGAAGTGGTAGTGTAGTAGTTAGAGCATCACACAGAGGTTGTAGTTTAGAGGTTAGGGCAGTGGACTCTCATACCAGAAGTGGTAGTGCAGTGGTTAGAGCATCACAGAGAGTTTGTAGTATAGAGGTTAAGGCAGTGGACTCTCATACCAGAAGTGGTAGTGTAGTGGTTAGAGCATCACACAGAGGTTGTAGTATAGAGGTTAGGGCAGTGGACTCTCATACCAGAAGTGGTAGTGTAGTAGTTAGAGCATCACACAGAGGTTGTAGTATAGAGGTTAGGGCAGTTGACTCTCATACCAGAAGTGGTAGTGTAGTAGTTAGAGCATCACACAGAGGTTGTAATATAGAGGTTAGGGCAGTGGACTCTCATACCAGAAGTGGTAGTGTAGTGGTTAGAGCATCACACATAGGTTGTAGTATAGAGGTTAGGGCAGTGGACTCTCATACCACAAGTGGTAGTGTAGTGGTTAGAGCATCACACAGAGGTTGTAGTATAGAGGTTAGGGCAGTGGACTCTCATACCAGAAGTGGTAGTGTAGTGGTTAGAGCATCACACAGAGGTTGTAATATAGAGGTTAGGGCAGTGGACTCTCACACCAGAAGTGGTAGTGTAGTGGTTAGAGCATCACACAGAGGTTGTAGTATAGAGGTTAGGGCAGTGGACTCTCATACCAGAAGTGGTAGTGTTGTGGTTAGAGCATCACACAGAGCTTGTAGTATAGAGGTTAGGGCAGTGGACTCTCATACAAGAAGTGGTAGTGTAGTGGTTAGACCATCACACAGAGCTTGTAGTATAGAGGTTAGGGCAGTGGACTCTTATACCAGAAGTGGTAGTGTAGTGGTTAGAGCATCACACAGAGGTTGTAGTATAGAGGTTAGGGCAGCGGACTCTCATACCAGAAGTGGTAGTGTAGTAGTTAGAGCATCACACAGAGGTTGTAGTTTAGAGGTTAGGGCAGTGGACTCTCATACCAGAAGTGGTAGTGTAGTGGTTAGAGCATCACACAGAGGTTGTAATATAGAGGTTAGGGCAGTGGACTCTCACACCAGAAGTGGTAGTGTAGTGGTTAGAGCATCACACAGAGGTTGTAGTATAGAGGTTAGGGCAGTGGACTCTCATACCAGAAGTGGTAGTGTTGTGGTTAGAGCATCACACAGAGGTTGTAGTATAGAGGTTAGGGCAGTGGACTCTCATACCAGAAGTGGTAGTGTTGTGGTTAGAGCATCACACAGAGCTTGTAGTATAGAGGTTAGGGCAGTGGACTCTCATACAAGAAGTGGTAGTGTAGTGGTTAGACCATCACACAGAGCTTGTAGTATAGAGGTTAGGGCAGTGGACTCTCATACCAGAAGTGGTAGTGTAGTGGTTAGACCATCACACAGAGCTTGTAGTATAGAGGTTAGGGCAGTGGACTCTCATACCAGAAGTGGTAGTGTAGTGGTTAGACCATCACACAGAGGTTGTAGTATAGAGTTTAGGGCAGTGGACTCTCATACCAGAAGTGCTAGTGTAGTGGTTAGAGCATCACACAGAGGTTGTAGTATAGAGGTTAGGGCAGTGGACTCTCATACCAGAAGTGGTAGTGTAGTGGTTAGAGCATCACACAGAGGTTGTAGTATAGAGGTTAGGGCAGTGGACTCTCATACCAGAAGTGGTAGTGTAGTGGTTAGAGCATCACACAGAGGTTGTAGTATAGAGGTTAGGGCAGCGGACTCTCATACCAGAAGTGGTAGTGTAGTGGTTAGAGCATCACACAGAGGTTGTAGTATAGAGGTTAGGGCAGTGGACTCTCATACCAGAAGTGGTAGTGTAGTGGTTAGAGCATCACACAGAGGTTGTAGTATAGAGGTTAGGGCAGTGGACTCTTATACCAGAAGTGGTAGTGTAGTTGTTAGAGCATCACACATAGGTTGTAGTATAGAGGTTAGGGCAGTGAACTCTCATACCAGAAGTGGTAGTGCAGTGGTTGGAGCATCACACAGAGGTTGTAGTATAGAGGTTAGGGCAGCGGACTCTCATACCAGAAGTGGTAGTGTAGTAGTTAGAGCATCACACAGAGGTTGTAGTTTAGAGGTTAGGGCAGTGGACTCTCATACCAGAAGTGGTAGTGCAGTGGTTAGAGCATCACAGAGAGTTTGTAGTATAGAGGTTAGGGCAGCGGACTCTCATACCAGAAGTGGTAGTGTAGTAGTTAGAGCATCACACAGAGGTTGTAGTTTAGAGGTTAGGGCAGTGGACTCTCATACCAGAAGTGGTAGTGCAGTGGTTAGAGCATCACAGAGAGTTTGTAGTATAGAGGTTAAGGCAGTGGACTCTCATACCAGAAGTGGTAGTGTAGTGGTTAGAGCATCACACAGAGGTTGTAGTATAGAGGTTAGGGCAGTGGACTCTCATACCAGAAGTGGTAGTGTAGTAGTTAGAGCATCACACAGAGGTTGTAGTATAGAGGTTAGGGCAGTTGACTCTCATACCAGAAGTGGTAGTGTAGTAGTTAGAGCATCACACAGAGGTTGTAATATAGAGGTTAGGGCAGTGGACTCTCATACCAGAAGTGGTAGTGTAGTGGTTAGAGCATCACACATAGGTTGTAGTATAGAGGTTAGGGCAGTGGACTCTCATACCACAAGTGGTAGTGTAGTGGTTAGAGCATCACACAGAGGTTGTAGTATAGAGGTTAGGGCAGTGGACTCTCATACCAGAAGTGGTAGTGTAGTGGTTAGAGCATCACACAGAGGTTGTAATATAGAGGTTAGGGCAGTGGACTCTCACACCAGAAGTGGTAGTGTAGTGGTTAGAGCATCACACAGAGGTTGTAGTATAGAGGTTAGGGCAGTGGACTCTCATACCAGAAGTGGTAGTGTTGTGGTTAGAGCATCACACAGAGCTTGTAGTATAGAGGTTAGGGCAGTGGACTCTCATACAAGAAGTGGTAGTGTAGTGGTTAGACCATCACACAGAGCTTGTAGTATAGAGGTTAGGGCAGTGGACTCTCATACCAGAAGTGGTAGTGTAGTGGTTAGACCATCACACAGAGGTTGTAGTATAGAGGTTAGGGCAGTGGACTCTCATACCAGAAGTGGTAGTGTAGTTGTTAGAGCATCACACATAGGTTGTAGTATAGAGGTTAGGGCAGTGAACTCTCATACCAGAAGTGGTAGTGCAGTGGTTGGAGCATCACACAGAGGTTGTAGTATAAAGGTTAGGGCAGTGGACTCTCATACCAGAAGTGGTAGTGTAGTGGTTAGAGCATCACACAGAGGTTGTAGTATAGAGGTTAGGGCAGTGGACTCTCATACCAGAAGTGGTAGTGTAGTGGTTAGAGCATCACACAGAGGTTGTAGTATAGAGGTTAGGGCAGCGGACTCTCATACCAGAAGTGGTAGTGTAGTGGTTAGAGCATCACACAGAGGTTGTAGTATAGAGGTTAGGGCAGTGGACTCTCATACCAGAAGTGGTAGTGTAGTGGTTAGACCATCACACAGAGGTTGTAGTATAGAGGATAGGGCAGTGGACTCTCATACCAGAAGTGGTAGTGTAGTGGTTAGAGCATCACACATAGGTTGTAGTATAGAGGTTAGGGCAGTGGACTCTCATACCAGAATTGGTAGTGTAGTGGTTAGAGCATCACACAGAGATTGTAGTATAGAGGTTAGGGCAGTGGACTCTCATACCAGAAGTGGCAGTGTAGTGGTTATAGCATCACAGAGAGGTTGTAGTATAGTGGTTAGGGCAGTGGACTCTCATACCAGAAGTGGTAGTGTAGTGGTTAGAGCATCACACAGAGGTTGTAGTATAGAGGTTAGGGCAGTGGACTCTCATACCAGAAGTGGTAGTGTAGTGGTTAGACCATCACACAGAGTTGTAGTATAGAGTTTAGGGCAGTGGACTCTCATACCAGAAGTGCTAGTGTAGTGGTTAGAGCATCACACAGAGGTTGTAGTATAGAGGTTAGGGCAGTGGACTCTCATACCAGAAGTGGTAGTGTAGTGGTTAGAGCATCACACAGAGGTTGTAGTATAGAGGTTAGGGCAGTGGACTTTCATACCAGAAGTGGTAGTGTAGTGGTTAGAGCATCACACAGAGGTTGTAGTATAGAGGTTAGGGCAGTGGACTCTCATACCAGAAGTGGTAGTGTAGTAGTTAGAGCATCACACAGAGGTTGTAGTATAGAGGTTAGGGCAGTTGACTCTCATACCAGAAGTGGTAGTGTAGTAGTTAGAGCATCACACAGAGGTTGTAATATAGAGGTTAGGGCAGTGGACTCTCATACCAGAAGTGGTAGTGTAGTGGTAAGAGCATCACACATAGGTTGTAGTATAGAGGTTAGGGCAGTGGACTCTCATACCACAAGTGGTAGTGTAGTGGTTAGAGCATCACACAGAGGTTGTAGTATAGAGGTTAGGGCAGTGGACTCTCATACCAGAAGTGGTAGTGTAGTGGTTAGAGCATCACACAGAGGTTGTAATATAGAGGTTAGGGCAGTGGACTCTCACACCAGAAGTGGTAGTGTAGTGGTTAGAGCATCACACAGAGGTTGTAGTATAGAGGTTAGGGCAGTGGACTCTCATACCAGAAGTGGTAGTGTTGTGGTTAGAGCATCACACAGAGCTTGTAGTATAGAGGTTAGGGCAGTGGACTCTCATACAAGAAGTGGTAGTGTAGTGGTTAGACCATCACACAGAGCTTGTAGTATAGAGGTTAGGGCAGTGGACTCTCATACCAGAAGTGGTAGTGTAGTGGTTAGACCATCACACAGAGGTTGTAGTATAGAGGTTAGGGCAGTGGACTCTCATACCAGAAGTGGTAGTGTAGTGGTTAGAGCATCACACAGAGGTTGTAGTATAGAGGTTAGGGCAGCGGACTCTCATACCAGAAGTGGTAGTGTAGTGGTTAGAGCATCACACAGAGGTTGTAATATAGAGGTTAGGGCAGTGGACTCTCATACCAGAAGTGGTAGTGTAGTAGTTAGAGCATCACACAGAGGTTGTAGTATAGAGGGTAGGGCAGTGGACTCTCATACCAGAGGTGGTAGTGTAGTAGTAAGAGCAGTGGACTCTCATTCAAGAGATGGTAGTGTAGTGGTTAGAGAGGTGGTAGTGTAGTAGTTAGAGCATCATACAGAGGTGGTAGTGTAATGGTTAGGTCAGTGGATTCTCATACCAGAGGTGCTAGTGTGGATCAAGCCCCCCAACACCAACCAGTCTATATACACTGTATGTATTTGGACACCTAAAAACATAGTCATTATATACACTGTATGAATCTGGACACCTAAAAACATAGTCACTCTAAACACTGTATGTACTTGGACACCTAAACAAATAGGCACTATGTATTTGAACAATAAAACATAGTCACTATATACACTGTATATATCTGGACCCCTAAGAACATAGCCACTATGTATTTGGATACCTAAAACCATAGTCACTATATATATACTCTATGTATTTGGACACCTAAAAACAGTTTTGGAAATTGTAGAACAAATTAGCGTACCTCTTGCAACAGTTTTCAATTTGTCATTAGAAGAGGGAGTGGTTCCTTTATGATGGAAAGAGGCAAACACTATACCGTTATTTAAAAAAGGTTCGAGAAACAGGTCAGAGAACTATAGACCAGTTAATTTAACATCAGTGATTTGCAAATCATTAGAAAGACTAATTAAAGATCACATGGTGGATTTTCTTGTTAAACATAACTTGATAAACCCATCACAACATGGGTTTTTTAAAGCGAGGTCATGCTTAACAAATATGTTATGTTTTTTGGAAGACATCACTAAGTGGGTAGATGAGGGATCACCAGTATATATCATCTACTTAGATTTTCAAAAAGCTTTCGACAAAGTACCACATCAAAGATTACTGCTTAAACTAAAGGCCCACGGCATAGGAAATGGTATAATATACTGGATAGAACAATGGCTGATTGACAGAAGACAACGTGTAGTAGTTGATGAGGAGGCTTCAAACTGGAAATCGGTATTGAGTGGGGTACCACAGGGATCAGTATTAGGACCTATATTATTCTTAATATATATCAACGATTTGGATGATGAAATAACAAGCAAGGTGTTGAAATTTGTGAATAATACAAAAGTGTTTAGAAGGATTAAAAGTGGTGGAGATAGACAACATTTACAAGATAATCTTAACAAGTTGATCAAATGGTCTGAAAAGTGGCAAATGCTGTTAAATTTTGGGAAATGTAAATGCCTCCACGCAGGACATGGGAACGAAGATGTAGAATATACAATGGGGGATACTGTACTAAGTACTACTGTAAAAGAAAGGGACTTAGGGTTAACCATTAGTGCTGACATGAAGGTTTCAGAGCAGTGCGGAATTGCAGCTTCAAAGGGAAATCAAATCCTTGGATTAATTAGGCGAAACATAACGTATAAGGAATAAGAGCAAATAATACCGCTGTACAAAACAATAGTTAGGCCTCATTTAGAATATTGTATTCAAGCGTGGAGGCCATATTACAGGAAGGACATACACATTCTAGAAAGAATGCAGAGGAGAGCAACTAAAATGATATCAAAACTGAGGGATCTTAGTTACGAAATACACCTAAAAAATGCGGTTTAACAACTAGAGACCAGGAGATTGAGGGGAGATCAGATAGAAGTGTTTAAAATATTGAATGGTTATGAAAATATTGATAGAAATATATTTTTTCTCAGTTAAGAAAGATAGAAGGACTAGAAGACTCGAAGTTACATTAGCAAAGGAGCAGTGTAGATTATATATAAGAAAGTTCTCAGGACTGTAAATGAATGGAACAGATTATCTGCTGATTGTGTGGGTGCTAGTGGCGTGAACATGTTTAAAAATAAAATCAACACATACCTCAGAAGGGCGGGATACAAATAAATAAAAGGGTCGGACTCTCGATAAGCCAAAGGGCTTCCTTGTCCACCTGCCACCTAGAGTTAATCCTCTGGGTGGCAATCTTGTTAAATCTTGTTATAGTCACTATATAAACTGTATGTATTTGGACATCTAAAACATAGTCACTATATAAACTGTATGCATTTGGACACCTAAAACATTGTCACTATATACACTGTATGTATTTGGACACCTAAAAACCTAGTCACTATATATACTGTATGTATTTGGACACCTAAAACATAGTCACTATATAAACTGTATGCATTTGGACACCTAAAGTACTGTCATTATACACACTGTATGTATTTGGACACCTAAAAACATAGTCACTATATAAACTGTATGTATTTGGACAACTAAAATATAGTCACTGTATATACTGTATGTATTTGGACACCTAAAAACATAGTCACTATGTAAACTGTATGTATTTGGACACCTAAAACATAGTCACTATATAAACTGTGTGCATTTGGACACCTAAGCCATAGTCACAATATAAACTGTATGCATTTGGTCATCTAAAATATAGTCACTATGTAAACTGTATGTATTTGGACACCTAAAAACATAGTCACTATATAAACTGTATGCATTTGGACACCTAAGCCATAGTCACTATATAAACTGTATGCATTTGGACATCTAAAATATAGTCACTAAATACACTGTATGCATTTGGACACCTAAAAACATAGTCACTATGTAAACTGTATGTATTTGGACACCTAAAACATAATCACTATATAAACTGTATGCATTTGGACACCTAAGCCATAGTCACTATATATACTGTGTGTATTTCGACACCTAAAACATAGTCACTATATACACTGTATGTATTTGGACACCTAAAAACGTAGTGATTATATACACTGTATGTATTTAGACACCTAAAACATAGTCACTATATACACTGTGTGTATTTGGACACCTAAAAACGTAGTGATTATATACACTGTATGTATTTAGACACCTAAAACATAGTCACTATATACACTGTATGTATTTGGACACCTAAAAACGTAGTGATTATATACACTGTATGTATTTAGACACCTAAAACATAGTCACTATATACACTGTGTGTATTTGGATACCTAAAAACATAGTCACTATATACACTGTATGTATTTGGACACCTAAAAACGTAGTGATTATATACACTGTATGTATTTAGACACCTAAAACGTAGTCACTATATACACTGTATGAATTTGGACACCTAAAAACATAGTCACTATATAAACTGTATGCGTTTGGGCACACCTAAAAACATAGTCACTATATACACAGTATGTATTTGGACACCTAAAAACATAGTCACTATATACACAGTATGTATTTGGACACCTAAAAACATAGACACTATATACCCTGCATGTATTTGGACACTTATACACAATACATCATACTTTATATTGCATCAGAACGTTTCAAGATGGCTGCCGCTGCTTAACGTGGCGTGTTTCTCGTGGGAGTGACATCAACAATTGAACTATGCCTAAAAAACGTGGGTCCGCCAGTGATAGGGAGAGTGAGGTGCCGGACACCGACGCAATGCTAATGCGCTTTGTTGAACTGTTAAACGACGACGTGGTGTTGAAAAAACTAAAAACGGCCCTGTTCCCTGAAGTGCTGGCAAACAAGATTGCCGCGCTGTCAATGACCATCGCTGACCTGACAAAGAAACTGAACGCAAAGGAGGACAGAATCGTTACCCTGGAAAGAAAGGTATCTGATTTGGAGTTCCATTGTGACAAAGTTGAACAGTATTCGCGAAGAGGGAATTTAAGGTTCCATGGTATTCATGAACCAAAGGACGGAGAGGGGGAGGACACTACGGTCAAAGTGTTGGCCATAATCAACGAAAAGATGGCAGTGACCCCCCCCCCCCGATTACACTTAAGGACATTGCGCGAAGCCACAGGCTAGGCAGCAGAAAGACAGCGACAGGAGGGGATCGGCGCCGCGTGGTTATTGTTCGATTCAACAATGAAAATGTGCGAGACGCGGTCATCCGTCAACGTCGCAGACTGCGAGACGACGACAACACGATCTTTGTCAATGAAGATCTCAGCCAGCGCCGTGCTGCACTGGCCAGATCAAGTAGACTACTAAAGAGAAACAAGAAGATTCAAGACTGTTGGACCTACAACGGGAAAGTGCTGGTTAAGACACTATCAAACTCTGTCAAGGAGGTATGCACTCAGGCGGATATCGACGAATTTAATTGACATATATGTAAATGGTGTGCGAAGTTGAAAAGCTATAATCAGCAGTCATGCATACGTAATAATGTGGCATAAACACCGTTTAAATACAATGTATAATATGTTCTTCCAAGAAAAGGGCCATCTTGTATTCACGATGGTAACCACATTTTTTTTCTTATTTGTTCTCATACAAAACCACAAGAAGTCTATTTCAGCTTACGCACACATTTACACACACCACACTAATTTGCTAGTCCCATTAACACTAGCAAATTACTATGTCAAAAATAAACTGAATCACAATCAATCATACTATCTTGAAATGGAGCATGAATCAATTTACACATATATTTTAGAGAAAACACCCAGACTAAACCATGGCATTTGACGAAACATTCCTCTCATATTTAGGAGGTATTCATAACAATGATTTAATAAATGTTCTAAATATAAATGATATTGAAAATGATGAACCTCAAATAATACGTCGTTCATCTTATTACGACTTTGATACGTTTACCAAATTAGCTCAGAATAACACAAAATGCTTTAGTATCTTATGCACTAATATACAATCGATAAATGCAAAATTTTATGAATTAGAGGCTTTTGTAGAGGAATTAAGCAGTATTAATTTTAAATTTAGTGTTATTTGTTTACAAGAAACATGGAAGGCAGAAACAGATGACTTGTCCCAATTTTCTTTATATGGCTACACTTGCTTAACACAGGGCAAACACTGTAGCGACAAAGGAGGGTTAATAACATACGTTGACAACACATATAGATCGGAAGTCAAATTAAATATTAACATGTATGAAAACTGGGAAGGATTAGTAGTCCAAATAAATGGTGGCAGCCAATCTAAGAATATTACTATAGGAAACATGTATAGACCTCCAAGATCAAAGAATGACAACATAAATGCATTCATAAACGAATTCTCATCGATTATATCAGCATTAGAAAATAATGGTAACGCTAATCTTATTATTGCAGGGGATTTTAATATAAATTTGCTTAAAATAAATGAAAATGATACATATAGTAATTTTTTTGATACCTTAATATCATACAGCCTTTACCCTCAGATTACACTTCCTACCAGGTTCACTAGAACAAAAGGCACTTTAATAGATAATTGTTTTTGTAAACTAAACAAATTTATATTAGATAGTACTGCGGGTATTCTAACCAAACGTTTCTCTGACCATCAACCGTATTTCATGATTATTGACACTTTACTAAATCCAGAACCATCTCCTCGATACGTAAAAATAAACATATCAAACGAAATAGCTATGTATAAGGTTAAACATGAAATAAATTCAGATGCAATTTACAATAAACTAAATAGAAATGTGAATGCCGATACAAATCGTAATTACGAGATCATATACGAGGAAATTTCACGGGCAACAAAAAAGCATATGCCAACCAAATTAGTTAAATTTAATAGATATAAACATAAAAAATCAACATGGATTACTCAAGGAATATTGAAATCAATTCGGTATCGAGACAAACTATATAAACAATTGAAAGTAACAAATCCAAATTCGTTAAATTATGAAACTATTAACATTAATCTCAAAACGTATAACACGATATTAAAGAAAAACATTCGTGAAGCAAAACAAATGTATTTTGAACACAGTTTTAATCTATTCAGAAACGATATAAGAAACACTTGGAAAACTATTAATGAATTCCTCTCAAAAAAACCTACACAGCATAAATTACCACTATTTTTTAATGATAACGGTATCAAATTAACAGATAAAAAAGATATTGCTAACAAATTTAATACATATTTTACAAATATAGGTCACTCTATAGCAGAAGATATTAAATATGCAGGTAACAAAACCTACAGTTCTTTTCTAAATAAACAAATAAATTCTACTTTTACTTTTGAAAAAGTAGGTGAAGATACTGTAAAAAAAGTTATACAAAGTCTCCCCACTAAAAACAGCTATGGATTTGATGGTATATCTTCAAAATTACTAAAAATAATTGAACCAGTCATTATCAAATCATTAGCGATTTTAATAAACCAAGTATTACACACCGGAATGTTCCCTGACAAACTCAAAATTGCTAAAGTCATTCCAATATTTAAAAAAGGCGATCTGTCATTATTTGAAAATTACAGGCCTATCTCTCTTCTTCCTTCTATATCAAAAGTACTTGAGAAGAAAATTTTTACACAATTATCATCATATTTTAACGACTTAAAACTTCTTTTTGATAACCAGTATGGCTTTAGACCGAAACATTCTACTGAATATGCCGCACTTGAGCTAATTGATAGAATAGTAACTCAAATGGATACAAATTACATACCTATTAGTATATTTCTCGACTTGTCTAAGGCATTTGACACCATCGATCATAAAATTATATTAAATAAATTAAAATACTATGGCCTAAGAGGTTCAACACTACAACTACTTAAAAGTTATTTACAAAATAGAAAACAATATATTGAAATAGAAGACATAAAGTCAGGCATTTTATCAGTAACCATTGGCGTTCCTCAAGGTTCAATACTCGGACCACTATTGTTTGTTATATATATTAACGATTTCTCACAAGCCAGCCATAAGTTCGATTTCATTATGTATGCAGATGACACCACACTATTTAGTACTGTAAACTCTTTTAGTGACAACCCCGAAAATAAAAACATACAATCCTCAATAATGAATGGCTAAAAATTAATAAATTATCGCTGAATAAAAACAAATCAAAATATATGATTTTCCATATGCCAAATAAACGCACAACGACTTTTACACCTAAAATAGATGATGTAAATATTGAAAAAGTAGACGAATTTATCTTCTTAGGGTTGACTTTGGACTCAAACTTAAATTGGAAAAAACATACTGAAAAAGTATCAAATATATGTTCCAAAATAATTGGCATATTGAATAGATTAAAATGCGTACTACCTGTGCAAATAAAAGTTCTGTTATATAACTCGTTACTATTATCTCACATTAATTATTGTATTATGGCAAGGGGTTATCAGGGAAACAGAGTTATGAAAATCCAAAAGAAAGCAATGCGAATAATAACACTAAACAAATACAACTCACATACTGAACCACTCTTTAAAAAACTAAACCTGTTAAAAGTTGAAGACATCTTAAAGCTACAAGAGTTAAAATTATATTTCAGATATATTCACAAAAATCTACCGGATTATTTATTAAAATGGCAAATTGTTCCAAAAGATAACATACACAACTACGACACTCGGAATACACAAAATATATATACATTCAGAACTAAGCATGACTTTGCAATGAAATGTTTGAAATACAACTTGCCACACGCTATAAATAACACACCTGATTTAATTAAAGATAAGATATACACCCACAGTATGCGAGGATTTTCAATATATGTAAAAAATTATTTTTTACAAAAATACGATTATAGGTGCACATTATCAAACTGTTATACATGCCACCAAAACATATAATAAATGAAGTTTTGAAAATGTGCAATCGATTACAAAGACGCTAGCGTAAGAATGCATAAATGAGTACACGTACATGCAAAATTAAAAAAAATACAGTTGCAGGCATGAACACACACACGCATACACGCATACACGCATACACGCACACACATACACACACACACACACACACACACACACACACACACACACGCACACATACATATACACCTTTGAGATTGACATTATTGTTGAATAAAAGAACCTACGTTATTTTTACGTAAATGGGGTGGCTCTTATGATAGCGACATTTTGTCTTAATAGGAGTCACCGACCCCGTCTGATATATATATATATATATATATATATATATATATATAGACAGTATGTTATCAAATACAAGTTTTTTTTTTTTATTCCTGCAAATTACTGAATTACATACTTATGTATCATGCGTAGTATATATATTTGTGTTTGTATATGCTTTATTGTTTTTCTACAATCAAGTATGAAAAACAATTTGTACTTTTTATATACATGGGGTAAATAAACTTCTTCGTTCGTTCGTTCGTTCGTTATACCTTATATATTTAGGGCTTACCCACTATGCACTATTACTTATACCTTATAGCATTCACTTTATGCACAATGCCTTATACATTATACCTTTAACAATGTTCGCTATACGCTATAACTTATGTATTATACCTTATACATTATGTCTTACCCACTATGCTGTATAATGTATAAAGTATAAATATAACATATGGTGTATCGTGTATAAGATATAAGGTACATACAGTATACAAATGTATATATATATATATATAGTGACTATGTTTTAGGTGTTCAAATACATACAGTATATATAATGACTATATTTTTAGGTGTCCAAATACATACAGTGTATATAGTGACTATGTCTATAGGACATACTGATTTATCATTGAATGGTATTGAATGAATGATATGTTCTAGTACCATTGAGACACTGATTTATCATTGAATGGTATTGAATGATATGTTCAAATACCATTGAGAGTGCCATTGAGACACTGATTTATCATTGAATGGTCCAATGGTACTGAATAGTATATTCAAGTACCACTGAGTCCTACTGATTTACCATTGAATGGTCCAACGGTACCGAATGGTATTCAATGGTATTTTTTGGCGCTTTTTTGTAAGGGGGCACTCATCAGACGAGTAAGTTTACACCTGCCTGATATAACGAAAAGCTGTTATTAAGGGGTCTAGCGCAATGCACATGATTCACTGCTTGCTAAACGTAAACCACCGATTAAAACGAGCGTTTGCTAATATGGTAGTAAACTCTTGTACGGACGTCCATTACGCGCCTCTCCCGCTCCACTCAAACATTAATAGACTTTGTACTCTCTTTACACAGCCCTGCCCGATCTAATTCCTTTGCCGCGACTCGTTACCAACCCACCGCCCCGGAACGGATTCCGCGCACCAGCGCTTGCCAACTCCACCCATGATGCTCCACGACTGCCAGTAAATCGTGTTTACTTGTATTAATAAAATTATACATACTTGAATAACCTACCTTCGTTTTGTTTCAAGCTATATTCGCCTAGCGGTCCTTAGTCCACGACAGTCTCACAGACTGTTCCCAGCTGTCTGATTTGTTTTCCAGCGCCAGTGACCTAAACTGCACAGAAAACCGCCTAGCTAGCCTAACGCACAGCACAAACCAATAGCCAGCTGTCTGATTTGTTTCCCGTATTCTCCAGCTCCAGCGCCCTAGATTGCACACAAACCGGCCTAGCGCAATGCACATCGTAAAACAATAGACCGGCAGTATTATTTTTAGCCTAGCGCTACATCCCGAGGCACTCTGCTTACCCCAAAACATAGTGCCCTATAAATCACACAGTCGCACCTTGTGCCACTGGACGGTCGCCGAAAAGATGAGCTTACAGCACCCACCACCCCGACTAGAAAGAAGGTAGGTTAGCTTTTTCTAGTTAAAACTGCTTACAAAGAAAGTAATTAGAAGTATGTTATTATTAATAAGCACTATTTAAGGGTTAATTAGTGCTACGTAAGGGTATACAAGACCTACTATGTATTTTTATAAGTATAATTAGGGGTTAATTAGCTCTTACTATGTCAGGTCAAAGGTCAGAGGTCTAATTAGTGCTAATTAGGGGTTAATTAGAGCAATTTTTTATGTTTATTTACCTAACTAGTGACTAATGACCCATTTTTTATATGGCAAAATCCTTTGATCTTTGACTCCATGTGGATAAGCGATCGCCCCAATAACTACTACTGTGAGCCTTCTGTTTCAGAATGATACCATCTTCACTGAGATCGTAGGTGCCATTTTTTTGCCTGACAGCATGGATGGTGTACGGGCCAAGCCACGGATCACACGGCTTCCCGCCTTTCCTGTTGCTAGTCGGAGATTCCAAAGAAGCACGGAATCTCCTCTCTTAATTGCTCTTCGATCCCGATGGTGCTTCTGGTAATCCCATTTCTGGCGGTCTTGTGCTTTTATTATGTTAGTCACTACACGATGTGATATGTCTGTCTGCATTTTTTCCATAACTGCTACATGTTCCGTGATTTCATCTTGAACAATGTCATCTTCAGGACTTTCTACAATGTCATGTTCGCTCGCGTCTCGATACTCAATTGGTAGTCGCGCTTTACGTAGATTCATTAGGAAGAACGGGGTGTAACCAGTTGACGTCTGCACGCTGGTACGGAAGGCAAACAACACACCAGGGAGTGCCTGTGGCCATTCTTCTGGTTTCCCTTCCAGCACCTTCAGCAACGGGCTCTGAATCGTTCGAATGCCAACCCGTTCGCCTGTGGATGATATGCGCTGGTTATGCGTTGTTTGGCATCAGTTAACTCGTGGAGCCGCTTCGACACCGCGACACAAATTCACGACCCTGGTCATTTATCTGGACGTCAGCTCAGCCGTGGCGGCAAATCAATTCAAACAAAAACTTTGCCACACTGTCGGCAGATTTAGACTTTATGGGTTCAGCTTCATCCCATTTGGTGTAATAATCGACAGCAATGACCATGTACTTGTAGCCTGCTGTTGTCTCCGGCAGACAACAAAGGTCAACACCTATCTGACTCCACGACTAAAGTGGAACCGAGATACTGTGTAGGAAAGATGTTGCCTTGCTGAACCTGTTGCTTGCTCGTTGGCAACGGTCGCATGTGTTCGTGTACGTTTTCACTTCAACTTTCACACCTGGCCACCAGTACCTCTCCAAGATCTTTGCGCAGGTCTTGTCTTGGCCGATATGTGCACCCAGCGACTTGGATTCGATGGTGTTCCCTGTCCCCTCGTGGCGTGCTTTTAGGATGTGCTGGCGGTCATTGGCATCAGATATTACACGGATTTCTCGAACTGTAAGATACCAATATTGACTATTATTGCCAAAATAAAAAATCATTCATTCAGTTCACACAGTAAACAGAATTTGAGACAGCGAATCTATGGAATTGTATTACAGTACGTCCAAACATTCACCATGTTACGTGCTATTTTTTACATGCATCATTTTAGATGTCTGCCAGCACTCAGTTTCATGGTGCTGTGGGTGGTAGGTTGGCAAGTTTCAATGTGCCATGTCCGTACCTCATTTGTTAACAAGTATTTACGTATTGTTTTTAATACTAGAACACATGTTGTAGGTATGCTGCCCGTCAAACTGAGTGTATTAAGCCCGAAAAATTGTTCGCATTTGTCATTTTCCGCCCGCCAAATAAATACATACAATTGTCAAATGATAAACAGTTGCTACTGCCTGTAATTGGCATTTATTGTATAAGCGCGCGCTGCTACCTTCGATGTGCTAGATTCACACGGTCTTTACACGCACACACATACGTCGGTACGCGCGCCCTCCCGCACGCCCACATGCACACGCACGAACACGCACACGCACGCTCGCATGCACACACACACACACACACACACACACACACACACACACACACACACACACACACAAATCATACTAATAATTATAATGGCTATTAACCCATTGTTGATTCTGGATAATGAAATATACAAAGTTCCTTTAAAGGTTCGAATGCTTCAATGACTTACTGAGTTAACAAACATTTTCCTCTCACTTACGTTACTACATTTTTGTTAAACTCTGCTCTCCAAAATTACTAGTATATAATAGTATTTTTTTAAATAGGGCAACTCGTTTGATATATAATAAATATGTTTAATTGTTTTTTCTTTATTAAAATTATAAATGATCAAAATGAATAATTGCACATCTGTAAAAGTATTTAATATGCACATCGGTCTTCAAATTACATTTAAAATCATATTTTACATTAGTTTTATCCTCCTTTTATCCATCTAGATAAATAATATTTAGCATGGCTGTAAACAAATAATACTTTACTATATTATGAATTAATTCCTTTTGTATTCAAGGAAAATATAAATATCATTAAAGCAACATATTTCACTAACTTAAACAAATCTAAGCAACATCCAACATCTAATGTAGCAATGACTTCCTAAAAAACTTATTGTAGGTCTATGCGAGGAATACTTTTATTATGACTTGTAAATATGTCTTTTAGGTGAGAACGGATTATCCGATGCGCGGATGATGCTTTAATTAGCTACGCATTATGGCCCACAATTTTTTACAAGCTTGCATTGATGGTCTATATGATTTTATACCTGTCATTTATGGCGGCGATTGAGGATCGGAGGTTGTATACCCTATTTGGCGAAAAGGAGCGGTCTACCCTACGCTGCTCTTTATGCATAACTGGTCTGCGTACGCTGCACACGAATATACTATATATTATTCAGCCAACGTAAATAACACATTTGAACAAAGTAATTAAAAACGATGTGCAAGCGATGTGCAAGCGATGCGTTGCGACAAAAACAATTAGATCTGTCAGTTAACTCGGGCGATTGGCACGATCCTATCGTCTACGAAAGCTCGGTTTCTCTGTTAATGATATAAATTTACTTTTACAGTAAATAAACGAAGCAGAACGACGCTTTGCCATTAATTGGAATAATAAGTTGAGGTGCTTACCAATATGAAAAGTCAAACTTTAATGTTTAAAGAATAAATATCCTGAAAGTATTGACGCCCGTCTACAAAATTTTGACAATGACCATTGTATGATTTTTTGAAATAATAAACGGCGCGAAAACAAGAAGTTTACAACAATGAAGTTGTAACAACAATTTCGATTGGCGCAACAACTAATTAGCCACAAAACGGGTGCCAAGTAACATTCGCCACAAGCACGACATGTTTTTAAAAAATCCAATGGCGCGAAAACATAAATGTGACAGTTGTAACAAAAAAACCGATCGGCGCAAAAAGTAATTAGTTACAAACGGCTGCCAGATGAAAATCAACACATGTACGACATGTTGTGTTTTAAAATAATCCAGTGACGTCAAAAGTTTACACTGACACACAACAATTTATCGGCGCGAAAACTTATCATTATTTGGGTACAAATTGGTACCTTTTACGGTAACGTTGAACAGCATGTGTAATAAAAATTATATATAATGTATATATTACATATTATAATATATATATATATGGGAATAAAATTCAATTCAATTAAAAGGGTTTAGGTTTATAACAAGCTATTTAAAATACATATATTTTATACTATATTTAGACACTGATCATTAAATAATTACACTACTCAATAAATAATTGTATAATCTTAGCCCTAATGACTAATGACATTTCACACTTTTTTCCAGTCGTCCGATTAGTTACAAGGGTTATCCTAACCCCAAGCATGACTAAATCCAAGCATAGCTAATTATAATAATAAACTTAACCCTAATGAATGGAGACATTTTCATACAATTTCAGATTTGTTCCATTTTTATTACCCTAACCCCAATCATAAATAACTCCTACCATAAATAATAATAACCTTAATCATAATGAATGATGACATTTCACATTAAGTTTTTATTCTAGTCGTCTGATTGGTTCCACCGATTATCTTAACCCCCAATTATAACTTACCAGAAACATAACTAACAATAATCAGCTCAACTTAATTAATAATGTAAGTTCACACTACCTATGTATTCCCGTCGTCTGACTGCTTATAATGATTATGATATATATATATATATATATATATATATATATATATAACCCTAACCCATCATAACTTAGTCTAACCATAATTTTACTTAATAACCGTAATGAATAATTACTTATTCCCTTCGTCTCATTATAACACTAACTATTTATTTTCGCCGTCTTACTTGTTCAAACGATTACGCTATAACTAACCCTCACACTAACCGTAACTAATTATAGTAATGACATTGTGCCTAGTTAATGTTTTATGACATTTCACTATTTATTCCCGTTGTCTAATTGGCTCCAAAGATTGCGAACTTGACCCCAGTGTATAGAATGATTCCCAAAGGTGACTGGTGTACTTGGCTGGTATAATATACTGGTAGTGTTTTGAAATTTGGTAGTGTTTTGAGCGTACGTAGGGGTAGTGTTTTTGAGTGTAACCGTGGTGTTTTGAGGGTAGGCTCAAAACATTACGGTAGTGTTTTGAGGGTACGCTAAAAACAGTACCGTAGTGTTTTGGCGGGGTAGTGTTTTGAGCGTCCTACACCGGGTGTCGTCTCTTGGCTGTCCTCGTCACGGCGTTCTTCTGACCGGAGCTTCGGCCGTCAATGGGACATCGAACGAATGGTAGAGTTCCTTCC
>OZ023214.1:7061647-7301647 GCA_963995525.1 Escarpia spicata | reverse complement strand
AAGGAAGCCAGTGGATATAGATGACTCGGTTTAGAAGATACGAACGTCCGCACACCGTACTAAGTCGTGGTAGGAACAACGACATTATGCAACGTGCTACGACGGTCGTAAACAAACCAGTACGTATGTCAGCCGAGTAATCTCACCAGGCGCCTTCGTCATTGACCAGTGCGCTCTCCGGGTCAAACAAATGATGAATGCATAAAGTTCGTCGCCTTGGGAGAGTCAATGAACCGTGTCCAAATGGGGTAGTTGGTTAACAGAGCAGACCGGGTTAACTAGTTACTCTTTCTGAGACTGCAACCATGGCCGGGTGTCGTCTCTTGGCTGTCCTCGTCACCGCGTCTCTTCTGTCCGGAGCTTCGGCCGTCAATGAAACCTCGAACGAAGGTTTATTGGTAGAGTTCCTTCCGGCGCGGATGGACGGTCTGAAACTGGGCGAGACGGCAAAGATCGACATAGTAGCGACTGACCGGATGACAGGCAGCAGACGTCTGCGGTGTGTCATCGCCAATCCGGACATCGTTGAGCTGGTGCGAGGCGGCAGTGTGACGGTATACGCAGATATGCCGTCAAACGCCAGTCTCTCTCATCTGACGGTGCATAGTCTCCGCTTGGGGCGGACGACTATCGACTGCCGAATTGACCACGGAGTACGCAGCCATGATAACCTGACTACGTGGATGCCGCTGCATAGCAAATACATGATTGCTGTAATACGGCCACCCCATGTGCTCACTAAATTCTTCTTCGTTCTAATCAACGTCATCATCGTAACCGTCAACATTGGCATGGGCTGCGCCATCAATCTCGAAGTCGTCATGGGAGTCCTCAGACGACCCGTCGCACCATTTATCGGATTCTTCTCGCAATTTCTTGTGATGCCGCTCGTAAGTAACGTCTCATCATAGCGATGATGAAAGTACTAGTTAAGAAAATTAATAACAATTAGGATACATTAATGGCTTTACATTAAACCGATGTCTTACTATATTGACCAGTTCGAACTGTTTTGATTATAATCACACTTGAAGTCATACAAAAACAGCCTTACCCCTATTAATTCATGGCTAACGCATGGATCTGTTACAGTAAGTAATTAAGCAGATACAAACTAGCAGCTAGGAGTTCACGACAGATTATACATACATGTATCCCCTTTATGAGGTGTGTCTTCTAGGTCCCGCGGCACAGACATGTTGTAGAAATTACTTCGAAGAGACACCAATTTCCAACTTCCCATATCTAATGCTTGATGCACGACGGTATCCAATTTGTCAAGTGTCGTGCTTGGAGGGTCAACGCCAGAAATGCCGAATCCACATAAAACACCAAGAGTGAACAAAAGTACATGTCAAAGAAACTCGGTCAGTAAATAGGACCACAGGTTAGTAAATAGGACTACCAGTGGGTGCCCTGCGGCAGTGCACCAAGCAAACCATTGTGAAAATACTGCGATGGCTCGCTGATTGACAGAACAGTTGTCGATGTGTAATTGTGTGATTTCAGATTGGATTACACGTGCAAAACTTTTCTTTTAAGAAAACTGTTGAGGAACCTGATTAAATCATACTTAAATCATACTTACGCAGCCAAAGCAAACAAGCACAATGACTTATCGTGTTGCAGGGGCCAGTAAACGCGATCTTTGCATTGAATACATACTCGGCACATAATTATACATAAACTGTTTTCTTTCTACGGATCCTCAATTTGTTTACATTTCGTACATAACCGCAAACGAAAAGGAATTGTTCCATTTTTATTTATATAAGATCTTAAATAAAAAATGTTTCCAGAAAGTGGTATATATATATGCGTGTGGCAAACGGTGGCATCTTGACGATCACGGACAAAGGATCAATAAGTTATATGTTGCATCATATCAGCTAGGTCACCATGACCACTGCCGTGAATGTGCAGCCTTCCATGCTACACTATACGAGGCACCTATGAATGTTCCTATAATACACTGCTAATCGAAGAATGGCGCCTCTGATGTTTAATTTGATTTAAACTCTGTGTTAAGCAATGATTCTCGAGGATTTTCAGTTATATATCTGTTCAAAGTAACTTTCTTATTTGTGTTGTCTTCTTCCTATGACTACACTTCTTCTACACCAATTGACTGTGATACATTGTTCTGATAGTTAAACCACAGGCATATCACTTGTATGAGGAACAAGTCGTTTGGTTATTATCTCAACCTTATCTTATGATAATGGGAAACTGTTTTTATACAAATTCGTGATGTTAAACGGCACGGAAACAAAGCTTTGTCGTGTTGTCAAGAGACGCCCGCTCAAAGCGGAGACCATGCACTGTCATATGAGGCCCCCACATGTCTGTGCCAGGTGTCACAACTTGTTTATTTAAATGAACAGTAAATACGAAACAAATGTGTATATAAATACCACTGCAAAGGTATGGTTAGGTGATGTCATTATAGGTGATCTTGGAGCCACATATCGTGTCAAAGGTATGCTTGGGTGATGTCATTATAGGTGATCTCGAAGTCTTATATCGTGTCAAAGGTATGCTTGGGTGATGTCATTATAGGTGATCTGGGAGTCACATATCGTGTCAAAGGTATGCTTGGGTGATGTCATTATAGGTGATCTGGGAGTCACATATCGTGTCAAAGGTATGCTTGGGTGATGTCATTATAGGTGATCTGGGAGTCACATATCGTGTCAAAGGTATGCTTGGGTGATGTCATCATAGGTGATCTCGGAGTCACATATCGTGTCAAAGGTATGCTTGGGTGATGTCATCATAGGTGATCTCGGAGTCACATATCGTGTCAAAGGTATGCTTGGGTGATGTCATCATAGGTGATCTCGGAGTCACATATCGTGTCAAAGGTATGCTTGGGTGATGTCATCACAGGTGATCTCGGAGTCACATATTGTGTCAAAGGTATGCTTGGGTGATGTCATCACAGGTGATCTCGGAGTCACATATCGTGTCAAAGGTATGCTTGGGTGATGTCATCACAGGTGATCTCAAAGTCACATATCGTGTCAAAGGTATGCTTGGGTGATGTCATCACAGGTGATCTCGGAGTCACATATCGTGTCAAAGGTATGCTTGGGTGATGTCATCACAGGTGATCTCGGATTCACATATCTTGTCAAAGGTATGCTTGGGTGATGTCATTATAGGTGATCTTGGATTCACATATCATGTCAAAGGTATGCTTGGGTGATGTCATTATAGGTGATCTTGGATTCACATATCATGTCAAAGGATGCTTGGGTGATGTCATTATAGGTGATCTTGGATTCACATATCATGTCAAAGGTATGCTTGGGTGATGTCATTATAGGTGATCTTGGAGTCAAATATTACGTCAAGGGTATGCTTGGGTGATGTCATTATAGGTGATCTTGAAGTCACATATTACGTCAAGGGAATGCTTGGGTGATGTCATTATAGGTGATCTTGGAGTCACATATTACGTCAAGGGTATGCTTGGGTGATGTCATTATAGGTGATCTTGGAGTCACATATTACGTCAAGGGTATGCTTGGGTGATGTCATTATAGGTGATCTTGGATTCACATATCATGTCAAAGGTATGCTTGGGTGATGTCATTATGGATGATCTAGGAGTTACATCTTGTGTCAAAGGTATGCTTGTGATGTCATTATAGGTGATCTTGGAGTCACATATTACGTCAAGGGTATGCTTGGGTGATGTCATTATGGATGATCTTGAAGTCACATATTACGTCAAGGGTATGCTTGGGTGATGTCATTATGGATGATCTTGAAGTCACATATCATGTTATGTCATATCTAACGATATAAAAAATTTAAGCTTAGACATGTTACGCCACATCGTTATGTTATGATCACCAAAGGTAGGTAGAGTCTACGCCAAAAAGCATCCTACAAGTTATTATAAATACGATTTATTTAAATGAAACAGTACCTTGGTACTGCAATAAAGCTATCTGTAAAACCATTGAAGACAATTTAGACATATTTGAAACGCCAGTTGATCTTCTTCCAGTAGCGTGACGTCGAAACTGTTTTCTGTTAACTAGGTGGCGTACGGCATGGTGAGACTTTTTGGGTTCACACACGACATCGCGCTCGGATACTTCGCCATCGGTTGCGCCCCTGGTGGAGGTAACAGCAACATCTACACGTTCCTGTTCAATGGCGACGTCTCTCTCAGCATCACGATGACCTTCGTTAGCGTAGTTGTTTCTCTAGGTGAGAATATTTGCTTTCGCAGGCATCACAAGCCATCAACAACAAAATTCACTTGCCAAATTAGGAAAAAACGATGAGCTCTGTGTTACGGCATCAAACTGCACATCATTGCTTTATGGATGTTGTCAACTCTGTACGTCGTTGTTGCAAGTATATTGCCAATCATGCATGTCATTGTTGCAGGTATGTTGTCAACTCTGTAGATCGTTGCTGAAAATACGTTGTCAACTTTATACATCGTTGTTGCATGTGTGTTGTCAACTGTGTCCATCGTTGTTGCTTGTATAATGTCAATTATGTACATAGTTGTTGCAGGCATGTTGTCAACAGTGTGTATTGTTGTTGCATGTATTTGTCAACTGTGTGTCTTATTGTTGAAGATATATCGTCAACTGTGAATGTCTTTGTTGCATGTATGTCGTAAACTGTGTTCATAGTTGTTGCATCTATGTTGTCAAATATGTTGTTGCAGGTATGATGCCTCTGTGGCTGCTCACCGTCGGCCAGTCTCTGCTCGACGAAGACTCGGGCGTGGTCATTCCCTTCTTGCGCATCGCGTCCAGTCTCTTCATCATCCTCGTTCCGCTGACCTTCGGCATCTTCATCGGTCGCTTCAGACCCCACGTCGCCGCCGTCATCCAGAAGCTCCTGCGGCCGTTCTTCTTCTGCGTCCTCGCCGTCTTGTTCCCCACCGCTCTCTACATCAACGTTGACATACTACGGATGTTCACAGTCGTCTACGTCCTCGCCGGTTGCTGCGTGCCGTATGCGGGTTTCCTACTTGGTGCCGCTCTCTCCATCGTTCTCCGCCAGTCCCGGGCGAGGGTCGTCACCATCGCCCTAGAGACGGGCATACAAAACATCGGCATTCCGATCCTCATCTTGCAGAACTCGCTGCCTCACCCGGAGGCCGAGATAGCGATGATCGGACCGTTAGCTGTCGCCATCGTGACGCCACTTCCGCTCTGGCTCGGTCTCATCGTACAGGGAGTGTACCGGCGCTGTTGCCGCGGACCGCCGGAAGTGACATCAGACCAGGATACCAAAGATGTGAAGGAGATAGAAATGGACGAGAAAGATATTGAAGCGAGTGAAGATCTGCTTGCGAAAAAGAAGAAGGCAACGAATGCGTAACGTCAAACTGATGGAGCGGAAACCAGTGGACTGGCGATGAAATATTGATATTTGTGATTACTTTTTTACATTCTCGTCAATATTTTATCCAAGCTAAAATGTGGTGGCGCAATGTGTTAGCAGTAGTGGGGGGTGTGGTTCAATGCCCCCCAAATACGCCACTGGTCTTGCACAACAATGTGTGTTTATGCATGGTCGCGTTCGCTGCCGGAAGTTGAACGCTTAAATATGACCTAGGCCCTACCACGACGTTCGCCGCATTCAAAATGGCTATTTTGCAAGTAGACGTTGTGCATTTGATTTCAGATGTGTTTTCTTCGACGCTCATCTTGTAATCTCATTTAAATGATCCTCTTGAAATAAAAAAAACTATTTTGGTGACGCGTTTTGGAGACGCGTTGGCGCGGCGCGTGTCGTTAGCACGACGTAACTTTGAACGGCAAAATTGACTTCTGGGGTAAAAAGCAACGGTTTAGTCAAATCAAATAAAAAGCGTTTATTCAAACACATCAAACAATATCTCACGAACGGTCTCAAAAATGCGTGTAGGAAAAACAATTATACAAACAGTTTATTTCTAATAGAAGCAAAGCTACCGAATTAAGGTATAAATCGTACAAGAATAAACTAACAACCGTTATACGATATGCTAAACGGGATTATTTTAGTAAATTATTGTCTGAGCACCGGGACAACTAGTCGGGGACATGGAAAATTGTATGTACAATCATGGGGAAATCTCGACTTGAGTGCAACTATCTGGTACAATATGATAACAATGGTGTTATTATTAGTGACAGGGCTGAAATTGCAAACACGTTTAATAAGTATTTTACTAGCATTGGACCCGAGCTAGCTAAACAAATTGAAACTCCTCCAGATGTGTCTGTTCTGGATTACGTGGGCAAACGTACTGAACGTTCAATATGTTTGATACCAATCTGTAAGGAAGAGGTCATACGCACTGTTAATAACTGCGGTAAATCTTCAGCTGATTGTGATGGCATTATGATGAGAGTCGTTAAAAATGTAATTGAAAGCATTGCCGAACCGATGACACATATATGTAACCTGTCATTTAAATGTGGCGTTTTCCCACATAAGATGAAAACGGCTAAAGTAATACCTGTATATAAATCTGGCGAAAAAGATATATTTACCAACTACAGGCCAATTTTACTTTTGCCACAGTTCTCCAAAATACTAGAGAAACTTTTTACTTCTCGACTTGAAGGCTTCATGAATGCTTGTACAATCCTAAACGAATGCCAATATGTGTTTAGAGAAGGCATGTCAACTTCGCATGCCTTGGTTGAATTACTTGAAGATATCACAAATTCGCTTGAACACAAGGAATGTGCGTTAGGCGTATTCATAGATCTTAAAAAGCAATTGACACTGTCGATCACCAACTGTATAATGATAATTACGTCACTGGTGTCATGTGGCCAATATAATGATGGGCTATGTTATCGTTTCGTGAGGTGGTACCCTTGTTGAAATAAAAATTGTACGCATTTTCTGTGGGACATTTTACTGTGCATCCTCATCCAGTTACTTGATTTTCTTGCTTAAAAACGGCGCAGAACATCACATATTTGTCTGCATGTTCGTTGGTTCTTTCAGTGGTGTTACTTTTGTGTTACATTTGGTCCGATCATACCGCTGTATAAACCGTTTCTTGGCTTAGACAATGGTGACAGTATCTGCGCACAAAATCACAGCGTTGTTGAATTATTGACATAGAAATTGACAGGGTGTACGAATGAACATATTATCGGTGATTAAGTGTACTGTTTTTAAATGTCCGTTAGGGGTAGGTGGGTACCATTCTAAACCAACATGGCTTTTACATACCTAAACCAAATCATATCATGTAAACAAGCAAGTGTGTGTGTATGTGTGTGTGTGTGCGCGCGCGCGTACGTGCGTAGCGCGTGCATACGTGCCTGAGTGTGTGCGTGCGTACGACCCTGCAAACGTGCCTGCGTGAGTGCATATGCCGTTGAGCGGAGGCCCGTTCATGCAAAATGAGACGGCCGGAGACGAACTTAATTTAGCTCGATCCAGATTTGTTATCAAGTTGGCATTTTTCATTCTAATAAATTGTTCTTTATATAATCATTTTCTCCACTTATCTGAATACGTCTGTACTATAAAAAAATTATGTTAAAATTACTGTATCTACGGAATGTTTCAGAACACCATCCGATTTTTGACTTGCTAAAAATGTGCGCCCAAAACGGGCCTCCAGCACATCCATTTGTATTATTTCGCCATCATCACACATTTCGCAAACACATTGTGCATATTCGGAACCTGGCCAATCATGGTGTGCCATATGTAGTAGTCGCATTTATCCTTTCTTCCCCATCCCTTACTGTCCGAAAACAATTGGTACATAATTGTTTCTGCGACCTGTTGTCTCGCTTGTTTTCGAAGCTACGATATATCGCAGTGGCATGACGAACGATGTCTTCCTTCCCCGTGTAGTTCCACTCGTGTTGGTTTGAGGCTCCTTCTGCGTTGTAGGATTGTTGTTACACTTTGTTTTCAATCGAAGTTGACGTTTGTATGGCCTGAGCGTGGTGATGCGTGTCTTTTCTTAGTTACTCGGCTTTCACTATGTTGATTGATCTCCTTTTAGTATATGTGAGACACCCGCTACGCGGATTATTATCATGGTTGGATGATACATGCAACTTGACAATATACTTGTATATTACACTACTTAATAATATAATAATAATTATAATATGTATCCATGCAGCTCATATTGACGTTATATATTTATAAAATGTATTAGTAATAATATCGTTTTGCTTAATAATATTATTAACATTATTATATGTTATTATTATATAACTGGGTAATATGTAATATCCTATGTAAATGTAATAATGTAATACCATAAAGCCTTACAAATGCAGGTATGTGTATTGTATCAGCAGCGTATCGACGATAGCGAACCCCTGCAAGCATAGCTTACACCACAGGACCCGTTTTGAGCGCACATCACAGCCTCGGGTTGATAATCAATTTGAATACAAACTTTCCATATTAAAAAAATCTAATACATATGTATATATCATAGCATTTACGTTTGGCTTATGCACACCGCAGTTTCCGTTGTTTTCAACATAGTGCTAACATTTTAAGAAAAGCGTGGAAAACAATTTGTTTGGGCTCACCTAGCTCTTTGAATGTGCGTTTCGCACTTCCGACTAATGTTCACTACGGCCCATTTAATTTATTATTATTATTATGAGTTACTTAGTAGTGTCACCACACTTTAGCTGTATTTAGTACAATAACGCTAAACGGCTGGGGGCCCGTTTTGGGCAGGGGGCCGTTTGGCATGCCGTTTCCCTACTTGTCAAATTTTAGTTCACACATTTTTGTTGAGTTAAAGTACTTTTGCTGTGAAACATTTGTTATCATAATATGGCGTAACTTTCTTCGCGCTATTTTTGGAAACTAGAATATGACTAAAATGGTTTGGCGTCAGGTTGCTATGTGACAGTTATTATAATAATAAAAAAATTATTATGGACTGCACCACGTCCAAAGTGCCCAGTGATAGCAAAAACGGTTGCCCCACCTAACGAACCACAGTGATCTCCAAGTATTTCTTCGTAGCCAGAGGGCGCAACGGCATGACAATATCGCGCAAACGGGTAATGGACGATACCGGGTTGTTGGGTGCTACTTTCCTTGCAACGTATAACTTCCGGAAACATGAGACCGCAACGCCGAAGTTGACAACGATACAGTCATAATTCATACTCTTAGTGCACATGGTTCCCGCAGTGTTTGCGGCGAATCGAGCTGTGCATTATGATGTACAAACATTGTCAATGCATTTTATTTGCGATTCTCTGTATCGGAGCGTGGTGGCAAGACTGCGGTGTTCACGTTGTCGATGCGGAGTTAGCTCCCGCTGCTGGCACAGGGAGAGGGCCAGGCAAAGCTAAAGGGATGGGCAGCAACCGGGATGATGTGGACGCCCACCACACTCTTCCTGACATGCTTTCTTACAACATTAGGTAACGTTAAAAAGGTGTCACTTAGAAGTTAGACTAGAACTGAGGCTGAGATGCTCAGTGATAAAAAATTCTCAGACAATTATGTAGGAGGGTCAGACCAAAATTCTCTTTCGTAAAATTTTTTTGTTTTTCCCTGATAGTAGTCACTATAAGAAGTACAGAAATATTACAGTGGTAGTTGTTTTATGTATCTAAGTGAATTATTAAAATAAACTTCAGCTTGGTAAAGTTTCAAATTTCATGACATTTTCTGACACTGACAGATCTGATTTTGCATATAAATCACAACAAACATTTACATTTTTTCTCTTGATAGTGGTCACTAACAGAAGTGCAATGGTGCTTTTTCATGTACATAAGTGAAATATTAAGGAAACTACAGTTTTGTAAAGTTTCAAATTTCATGATTCTTTCCGACAATTTTCTGATGGATCTGATTTTGCATATAAATCACAAGAACAATTTTTCTGTACTTTTAAACATAAAAACTGGTATGCTCACCTTGACGGCCTTATCTCTATCAACCAGGGGTCGGCCTAGTCCTCTTCCTCCACTTCATGCGATCTAGAGCCATATCCACTGTAACACCTACGTCCCACATGTCCTCTTTGATTTGTTGTTTCCACGTCTTCCTGGGGCGTCCTCGTCTTCTGACACCTGGTAGCGCTAAGCTCGTCATACTGCGGATGACGTTGTTCTCATCTCGTCGTTGCACATGACCGAACCATCGTAGCCACTTCGCATGACCTCGTCGATTGGCGGGAGGTTCAGTACCTGTCTTATTTTTAAATTTCGGATGTGATCCAACCTTGATACTCCGAGGATCCTGCGAAGCATCCTCATCTCTGTGGTGGCAACTTTCCTCTTGTTGTTGGTCTTCATTGCCCAACATTCACACCCATACATTAGGGCAGGTCTGATGATGACCTCGTACACCTTCGATTTGAGTCTTAGGGGCATCTTCTTATCGTACAGGACCCCGGTCAGTTTCCACCAGCTCGACCACGCGACTTCCACGTCTCTGTCAATTCTTCCATCTTTATCTGTTACTGATCCCAGGTACTTGAAATGGTCTACATTCCTCAGGGCTTCTCCGTTCAGTTGTATATGTTCGGCGGTCTCCCTTGTTATAAGATATTCTGTTTTTGCTTTGTTAATCTTTAGCCCATTGTCCATCAAAACATTGTTCCACCGTTGAAGTCTATCTTGGGCACCCACCACTGTCGTGTCATTGATTACCAGGTCGTCTGCGTAGAGCAATTCCCATGGTGGCTTAGAGCACACTTCCTGAGATACCGTGTCAACCAGCATGATGAATAGGAACGGGCTAAGCGCTGAACCTTGGTGGAAGCCAATAATGACTTCAAATTTTTCGCTGGTCCCTCACTTTGATTTCACACACGTGGTAGCGCCTTGGTACATGTCCTGCACTATTCTCATATAAGCTTCCGGGATGTTCCACTTCCTCATGCATCTCCATAGTACGCGAGGTACGGTGTCGTACGCCTTTTCAAGATCGATTCTAGAGGCTTATTGCTCTCTTGGTACTGGTCCTGATGACAAATATGGCATCCGTGGTCCAACCCCAGGCCTAAAACCAAACTGACCATCCGCAATGCTCACAATGTCTCTGAGCCTTTGATCGATGATACCTTCCCAGAGCTTCATGGTATGGCTAAGCAGCTTGATTCCTCTGTAGTTACAACAGTTCATGTGATCTCCCTTGTCTTTGTAGATAGGTGTCATAAGTACGGCACCATCTTTTGCTTTGACGAAGTAACCCTGGTAGTTATCTTTGGTCGACTGGTCTCTAGATCTCGCCAGTCTATAGATTGCTTTTTACCCTTCTCGGGTCTCCATTCTCTCATACAGCCTTCACTCTTTCCACTGCTACTGTAGTCTTCGCTGCTTTCTTCACCATTTTGTACTCAGCGTGATCTTCTTGCATTTTCATTTATTGCCACTTCTTGAATGTTCTCTTTTTCTTGTCTGTTGCTTCCTGGACTGTTTGGTTCCACCACCAGGTATCACGTTTTTGCATAGATTTTCCGCCCCTCGTGACCCCACAGTGATGTCTGCCCTTCTCTTTCATTGTATTACAAAGTGTTGTCCAATCATACTCTTCGTCATCCTCCCTGTTGTTGTTGACATCCTTGGCATAATCGTCAGCTACCGTTTGATCCTTGAGTCTCCACCACCTGATCCTGACTTCGTTCTCTCGTCGAAAGCAACTCACCTTCTTCGGTCTTATCCTCAGGTCCATCACGACCAATCTATGTTGGGATACCACAGTTTCGCCCGGTATTGTTTTACAGTTCATGATGTCCTTCAGATGTCTTCGATTGGTCAAGATGTAGTTGATTTGTGATTCCCCGTTGCCGCTCTTAAATGTGATCAGCTGGCTTTGTGTCTTCGTGAACCATGTATTCACGATCACCAGATCGTAAGTGTCGGCAAACTGCACTACTCTGTCTCCTTCTTTGTTTCTGTCACCGAAACCTCTTGTTACCGTGTGAATTTGTGTATCTTCCATTCATTCCAACGTGTCCATTTAGGTCACCACCAATAATCACCAACTCAACTTGCCAGGTGGTTCTCTCCAGTTGTTAATAAATTGGTCCTTTTCCGACTCAGGTCGTCCTTGGTGCGGTGCGTAAGCCGATGTGATCGTTGTGACCTCTCCCGTGTATGGGCAGATCAGTTTGAGTAGCATTATCCCGTCATTTATCCGACTGAGCTCCAGGACGTCCTTCGTTCGATCCTCTCAGGATGATTCCAACACCATTTCTATTACTGTTTTCTCCGTGGTAGAGAAGTTTGTAGCCATGGGCCATGCTCTTTGCCTTTGACCCTTTCCATTTCACCTCCTGCACACACGCTACATCTACCTTCCTCCTGCGTAGGGCATCGGCAATTTCCATTGCCTTGCCCGTCATGGTACCCACATTCCATGATGCCACTCTGAGTTTACCAACTAGCTTCTTTAGCCGCGTCCGTTGGTCTTCACGCGGTAGCCCTCATACATTTGTCGGTCCACTCGGACATATTCATTTGATTTGGCTTGGGTTTTTATAGCCGGATGCCCTTCCTGACGCCAATCGTTCTCCTTTCGCCTCCTGGGCTTGGGACGAGACAATGGTGGAGTTAAACATAAAAACTGGTATATACATATTAAATACATAAATAGTAGGCCCTATATAAAAATAATGTATTATAACAATACAAAATAATTGATTAACAAGTAACATACCTGTATACAAGTAACATACCTGTATACAAGTAACATACTCAGAACTCAAGAATACTTTTTAATAAAATTATCCAAATATACCACAGTAATGACACACAGAATGAAAGTAATTCATGTGAAATGTAATTTTGTAAACAAATAATAATAATACAATCAATGAATTAAAACATAAATTATAATAATGTAACCAACGCAGTATTATTATGTATATGCTAAATAGCTAACAAAAAAACAGTATAATTAAGCTAAAAATAATGCCAAGAATACCAATAAATAAACTAATATTAATATAAACATCAATAACATGGCAGCAATGAATTACACAGGTGCAGACAGAGGTACTTGACAGTATTAATCAAAGTCACCTGCTGTTGATCGCACCACGTGTTCGTAGAAGAAGACAAAATGGTGATGTCTTTTGAGGCAGGGACCTTGCACATGTTTGCACTATCAATTGGTAAGCCATCACTGTAATCATGTTATCATCAACACAATTCTTTACCCTTCTGCACGTTCAATCCGCATCAATTGACTAACTAAATACTCACAAAACATCGTCAAACATAGGCCATTTTAAATGCCTAATTACTATAACATTTTAATGAACGGATTACCATAATATTTCCACATTAATTTTCCTTTGTATTTCTTCTTTCTTTAGCACATTTCAATATGGACGTACTCATTAACATAATCTCGCAAATCAGTTTGATAAGTGGGGCCTCTCAGCGTAAGGTAAAATGGCAGCATGTATAAATCAAGAAAACCAAAATATGACGGAGAGGAAAAAATCATTACCGCTCAATTTACCTACCCTTCTGACAACATGGGAGACAGAGTCCCAGTTTAGTGGCCATAGATTATGGTCATGCACGTGTTTGTTTATGTATTTTCTTATGTTGCAATAATGTCAATGTGTGTATCTGTGCTGAGAACACCACCACCAAAAAATCTGTTCTCAGCACAGATACACACATTGACATTATTGCAACATAAGAAAATACATAAACACGTCGGTTGCATGACCATAATCTATGGCCAACTAAACTGGGACTCTGTCTCCCATGTTGTCAGAAGGGTAGGTAAATTGATCTGACCGCCATAAATTATAATTAGTTTTTTAAATATTTTTAGAGGGTGTTACTTAGAGTAAGGAGGGTTAACTTTATCAGGGAATCACTGGCCACTAGATTTATTGCCAGGTCCCTAGTTCCAAGTGTAGGAGCTCGTACTGTCTTGTCCAAAAATGTAATTCCCATCGTGCCGTGATTTGACTGACCAAGATCGTGACATGTCACATACATATGCATTCTACAACTTGTATAATCTGAAGCCCCCATACAAACCATCAAACACAACAGGAAGAGAGCAATCATTTGATTGGCTCATTCTGCCAGTTACTAGCCAGTGAAAACCTGGAAAACATTTTGATCACACACTAATCATTCATGACATTGTGTCAAAAAAGTCGCACATGTACATTTTTTAGCCACTCATTTGTGTTTGTCTTGTAAACTCTGATGTCATTTATTGTTGATTTGTTGCAAATTGTGAACATTCACTTCGGGCCCGGTAACATGATTTCAATTGTGATTACAATTACTACACGCTGGGAATCATGGACATCTGTTTTGGCACCCAGTTTTGGTGTAGGTGCTCGCAGGCTAACTTCTACCCCTGGTTAGTATAATGGTGAATGGTTTTAATCTCACTATAATTTATGGCATTTTATATATATATATATATATCATTGTTTCTGATTTCTTGATGCAGTCATTGGCTCATTGCTGTACATTCTACATTAGTCGTAGGTCTGTTGTTGTTTGTCATCCTTTTACATTGGTCCTGTTCTTAGGTTGTTGCAGCTCCTTGCTGTACCGTGGCCTAGATCCTCCTACAGTCCTAAACCTTAAATTTCTGCCACAGTGACCTCAACACGACGACCGTGGCGGCGAACACAACCACGGTGCCTCCGACGACTACGACGACCCAGGAAGTGAAGGAGGATCTGCCGGAGAAGGGAGAGCTGGAGAAAGAGAAGAACTACAGCATGATGATCTTCTTCATACTCCTCGTCGTCGGTCAGTCTCTCGTTGCCGGCTCCACAATGCACCAGGGTTCTTAATGTGCAAAACATTAAAGGGAGGCAGTCTGTTCCTCTACTCAGATTTATGCAGCGTAGTTATTTGTAAGAGGACGTCTGCCGAGTTGGACGTGGGAAAATGGGACATCGTTGAACATCAAAGGGTATTGCAATTAACTCAGTCCTGCTCAGCTGTATTGCCAATAAAGCTTGTTTTTGAAGTTGGATGTTTTGTTTACCATTGGAACATTCCACCGTGACTCGCGTTACAGTTTTGCCCATTTCAGAAATATATTTTAGTATGTGCTATAATTTCAAAATTTCATTTCAAAATTCTATCTTCATAGAATAGGAATCTATTGGCATAGTGTATTAAATGATAACAACAAATAATAATTTGATCACATAATAATTATGGTTTTAATTACATCTAGGTAATTACAGCATGACTTGCGTTACAGCAAAAGGAAAACACAAAAACCTACCTTCAGTCATGTCAAATTTCTCCTATATAAAAGTATAAATGACAGAATACAATGAATACCCTTGAATGAGTCACAAATACTAGTGTTTAAAAATACACAATTAGTAAATTGAAATTGTACCAACAACATACACAAATATTACATAATCAGCATGACCCGTATTACATGAAATCAGCCAACATTTACTAACTGATGAGGCACACCTTAGCTTGAGGGAAACATTTTGTTCTGTTTGTATTAAGTTGTGAAGACAATGTAATGGAGAAAGGAGAAAACATTAGTTAAAAATGCACTTTAAACCCTTTTGTGTTATAAATAGGAAGTAATGCAAACTTGAATATAGTGGTTTAAATAAAAAAAACACTAGCCACTTTTCCCATCAAAAATGATGACCTTATTATTACCAAATAAAATTATACAGACTAACCTCCATGTATAGTATTGCGTAGATCTATAAATTCAAACAAGTTCTGAAGACGTACATTGGTGATTAAATACATATTTAGAAAGCGAAGATGGCCACAGTGGTTTACAGTGATGGGTGGCATCAGTTTGTTTGCCAATTTATTGTTATTCGTAAAAATAGCAGAGAAACCTGTATGCACCATCCTGGCAATCACTGAGTACATGTATTATAATGTATGTGGGCATATGTAGTATTTTATACTCGGACAATTAATACATAAGTTGCATCCTTTTTCAATGCAGGTTCTTTTTTATATTGAACGTAAGTGTTTTCTTAGATATATTTCTTGTTATGCATTACAGCACTATTTTCCAAGAGGTTTGGTTGAATTGATGGATGATGTCAGATCCAAAACATTTAGTAAGCATGTTTTTTCATCAACCAACAGGAAATAAGAATGATTATGGGATATAATAATACTAATAATGCTTCTATGTGAAATCTTTGCAAATAACTTATCCACTATTTTAATTTTTTTTTAAACAAGTCACTGCCTTAAAAACTTTGTGTAGGTTCTCATTTATGAACACCCCACATCAAACACATTTATTTCTGCATGTATTCAGTTTTTATGGAAAGCATTCAGCCACATTGGTGTTGCTAACTAAAGCAACGTTGATAATGTGTCTATATGATGTTGTAATCACTTATATGTGCAATAATTGAAACTATATGCATGAAATAGACTCGGCTTTGAAAGTACTGAAGATAACATAGACAATGAGGGTATATTTGTGTGTTTTCAGCCTGTTGTATCCTGGTGACCCACTTCTTGATCCAGACCAAGTTCCACTACCTCCCAGACAGCGTGGCCGTTGTACTCCTCGGTGAGATAATTACACTCCAGACAGATACTCTCTGTTACTGGCAGCAGCATGTGCTTCAACATCTGCTTTGTCAAATCTGTTCAAACAATCAAAGTTGTTTTATGAGTAGTCCCTGTAGATCTACAATTGCTTTTCTGGCTTTTTTGTGTTTGTGAAATGTTCGCCTCCATTGTGTGGAGCCATCCCCTCATGAACTGTTGACTACCATGGGTCGCCACTCCTTCTTGTCTTTTGCTGCTCTTACCATGTCGCCATAATTGAAGTTCATCCATGCTTTGATGTCTGTCCACGTAGCTCGTGGTCTTCCTCTGGCTCTTTTTCCGTTAGACATTTCCTCTAACATTTCCCTTTGGATTTCGTCTTCTCTGATCTCATGACCAAAATGTGATAGTTTGTGTTTCTCAATTTTATTGAAGTTAATCGAACTAATTAAAGAGTTGTTTTTTACCAGCGCACACTTGGCTCAAACAACCAAATTTATTTTGTTTAAACATGTTTGTTAGTAGTAACCTAAAATAGTTTTTGATGTTTGGGGAGTGTTTCACGTTGTAGTTTGTTTCATGTTTCTAGGTGCAGTGCTGGGGGTCGTGTTGAAAGTGTTGGCTCATTACAACGTGGCAAACTGGCAGGTAGGTTGTCTCACAACTTTGTGTCATGTAGAAGTCACTTACATGTTCAGTACTCACGCGGTAGTTCACTCTTCCCACAGTAACAGTTGGTTGAGGTTTTTAATAAGGTACCGTCCCTTGCCAATTAGGCTCATATCATGATGTCATGAAATATGCAGTGTTCATCATTGCTTGTTAAAACACAAACCTGCCACCCATATGGCTTGTTCACATGTGGCTTCAGCACATCATGACACTGTATGTGGATATATATAGACTATTAACCCTTTCTCTTCATGCATGCCCACAGATAGTGGATGCTTTTTAAAGCCAGTCTAATTTGAGCTGGATAGACAGTAGAAATATGTCAATCTTATGATTTTTGAGTGCCATTTGTATAGTTGGACGCGCAGGCAATGACATGGAATCATTAGTCCCCTATTGGTCCTATCCTCAAGTCCACAACACCACTAGCTGATTTTAAACATTTCAAAGCTACTCCTTGCTGCTTATTTTTTATTCATAAAATTGTCCTACTTTAAATTCTTGCTCTGTGCCATTTTGAAAACCAATCACTGTAAATGAAGTACAACTTGAAGATGTTTATACAACACATGTTGTTCTTAGAAGGTACCCCCATGGTGTGTGCCTTGTTTTTCAGACAGAGGAGCATTTCCCTCCGACAATGTTCTTTCTAGTTCTTCTGCCTCCCATCATATTTGAAACTGGCTACAATTTACACAAGGTAAGTAGTATTAAAGGTGGTAAACCTGTTAGACCTTACATCATTTTACAAAACACACTCTGAACCCTTGCAGCGCATGCATGAAATCACCATGATGTGGGTGCACATAGTTTTCTTGCAATTAACTTGTACTTAATTTTGTAAGATTGCAAATTGTGCTTATTTTAAAGGTAATTTAATTATTCACAAGACAATATGCTAAATATACTAATCAACATTTAAATTTAATATGCCAAACATGGTACGATGTGGCTGGGTTTGTTTAGTAAGTTTCTGTTACCTAAACGTTTCATTAAAGCTAAACTTCAAAATGTATAGCCAGATGTACCTAGTGAAAAGGAACATGATAGTACCATAGGTGACATTTTTTATGTTTTTATATTCCAACAAAAACGGTGCCAATCATTCAATATGTCATTGGCGGCCTCGACCTTCGTGCGTGGAGAGCTGGTGTTTTTCTTTTAAATCAATCCATCTGTCATGAACTGTTGCTATGTTCATTCTCTGTTTATTCCATATATTTTCTTTGCTGAATCTGTGACATAAACAGCTGCTGGTCCACGTTTCCTTTTGAAATTTATTTTGGTCACGACTCATTCACATGGCGGTGGCTAATCCAAATACACACATGTTGATGACGTTTTTCTTGCATCTATTAACTTGGCGTAGCTAATCAACGTCTGATGGACAGTCCCGAATATTCATAAGCAAGCCTTATACAGATCGTGAAGGTGGGGCCAAAGTGGAAACTGCACGTACGAGCAGTTATTTTTTTGATATATTGTCAGGGTCATTAGTGATTAATAAAACATAATTCTAATGAAATAATCATATTAACAGGATTATTTAATAATTGCGTACATTACAAAGAGATTAAAATTATCAAAGAATCGCTTTAATGACATTACGAATATTGACTGCTGCCTACTACGTATGTGAGATGCACAGAATTGTACTGTTTGTTTTTGCAGGGCAACTTCTTCCAGAACATTGGCACAATACTGCTGTTTGCCGTAGTTGGCACAGTGATCTCTGCCACTATTGTTGGAGGTGGCATCTATCTGCTGGGGCTGGTGAGTTGCTTCTTTACTGGTAAATTATGATAAAACAAATATTAATTTAATTTATATATTATTTTTCTTTTTTCTTTCAAGAATTTGTAAATTGATTAAGGAAAAACAACCTTTCTAATAATGTTTATGCCTGCCATTAAAGAAACAAAAGGTGCTTATTTAGAATACTGATTCCATGTGCTAGTCTCTTTAAAACAAATTAAAGGGCTTATTCAATTTACGCTAGCCAGAAACTGGTTGGACCAGTATATGCACATAAAACAAAACAAACATAAATTTTTGTATGTCACAACTAGTGAGACCCAGCTATGAGCACAATAAATGGGGAATCTAATGATTATGTTTCTCTCTTGCAGGCGAAGGTTGTTTACCCACTTTCAGTGGCTGAGAGTTTTGCATTTGGGTCGCTCATCTCTGCTGTGGACCCAGTAGCGACTCTGGCCATCTTCCAGGCCATTGACACTGACCCTGTGCTCTACATGCTTGTCTTTGGCGAGAGTGTTCTCAATGACGCAGTCGCTATTGTTCTCACAGAGTAAGTTGATTGTTTTATAGATCTGTTTTTGAATAAAAACATGAAAATTCATGTATTATATTAGAGGGGGAAATTGTCACTGGAAAAAACATGGAAATTATTTTCTGGCATTTTTCAAAAAAGAATAATATTGCTAAATAATGTGTCGCGTGATGAACCAATCTTTAATTTGGTAGTGGTAAATTTTAACTGAATGGTATACGTTTTCGTACATTTCCTTGAGATATCAGCAGCACAAGGCCTCACATGTTCTGTTCTGCGATGCTTGCAGCACCGTGTTGGCGATGTACAAGGGGCCGATGGTTCACATGAATGGTGCTGAGGCTTTCTTCACCACAGTCGGACATTTCTTCTTTATGTTCTTCATGTCGGCCGCCATTGGGGTCACATTTGGCCTTCTCAGTGCTGTCATATCCTTTCAGTTGTCGCATGTAACAAAAACACAGTTGTACTTTTACTTGTAATGTTGTATCAGTCTGATGGACAAGAGAGTGTGGATTAAGATGAAACTCGTCAATGTATAATGATGGAAAGAGTAACGAATTATGAATAATTTTAACTTTTATAAATAAAAAACGTACATTTCAGCCACTATTTCCTCCTAAATGTAATAAAGATTCTGTACGTACGAATTCGTTTTTGACTGAAGCACACATTTACATTGTAGTACTTAGTGGTGTAAGGATGATAACATAATTATGACTTTTTATAGAATAAAGTTGCTCTGGCCTAAAGTGATTCTGAGTGGAGTTCACTGTGCTGCATGCATGTATGTGCCTTTGATATTTATTGCTTTCTTTAACATCCGTTACTTATTGAAATTTGTTGACCTACGCAACACACCATCGCTGGAGTTTGGGATGATGCTTGTCTTCTCCTACGCCCCGTATGGCCTAGCTGAGGGCCTGCACTTGTCAGGTACAATGCCTTTATTTTTGATATGATACGTATGATTATATAGTAAAGAGATGTATGTTTGACAATTATCGTTATTAGGATAATTAAATAAACAACAAATTGTGTAAAAGAATTCTGTGGTTTTTCTTGATGTGTGGTTGTCACACATGTTGATCACATGGCATCTTTTCTTGCAGGCATCATGGCGATTCTCTTCTGTGGTATCGTTATGTCGCACTACACCCATTTGAACCTGTCCGCCATCACACAGATCACAGTGCAGCAGACCTTTAGAACAATCTCATTTATAGCAGGTGAGTCACAGGCTACACTTCAAAAAAATTTGGGATGATCATGTTAGTTGCTTGAAATGCAAATGCAGTGAATTGTCTATATGTTGCCAGGATGTCAAACTAAAATAAAGATGCCAAATCAGTGAATCTAGACTCAGTTTTTAAAATAGTCATTTTTTTAAAGTTACATGCAAGATGTATTTAATTACATACTTTAAAAATTATTTCATCAGTGTTTTTCATAACAAATTATTTCATTAATATTTAGTTAAATATGCAATATAAGTTTGTTTTGCTCTTTGCTATGTTAATCATGCTCTACTTTCAGAGACATGTGTTTTTGCCTACCTTGGTTTGGCCATCTTCAGTTTCCGCCACATTGTCAAGCCAGCCCTCGTACTGTGGAGTATAGTGAGTATTCAACCACTGACATCTCATCCTCATAGCCAAAGCCTTCTACATCTACCCTCTGTCATCTGTTTGTAGGCTCTCATAGCTAGGGCCTTTAACATCTACCCTCTGTCATCTGTTTGTAGGCTTTCATCCTCATAGCCAAGGCCTTCTACATCTACCCTCTGTCATCTGTTGTAGGCTCTCATCCTCATAGCCAGGGCCTTCAACATCTACCCTCTGTCATTCGCAGCCAATTACTTCCGGGAGCACAAGATCACAAAGAAGATGCAGTTTATTATGTGGCTCAGTGGTATGTAAACAAACAGTAAAGGCCCATGTACACAAGCAAGTTTTGTCTGATGTATCATACAACACATTGTCACATGATGATGCATAAACAAACTATATTTGTTCGAACAACGTTAAATCCTGAGCCGTCTCGGCTAGAACTTGCCAAGGACATAAACGAAAAGCAACGTTCAGATCGCTAAATATATCCAGCTACAATTGTAGGAACTTGAAACTTGGCTATAACAACAAGCATCACAGACACGTAACTGAACAGTTATTTAACAAATGTGACTTTGTGTGCTTACAAGAAACATGGCTCTCGAAACAGGATTTATGTGGGCTAAACAGCATCAATGAAAACTTTCATGGAATTGGTGAATCTTGTGTTGATGAAAGAGATGGCATAATATTGAAAAAACATGGTGGTGTTGCAATATTGTGGAAACTTGACCTTGAAGCAGGCATCACCCCTCTAAAGTTTGACCTTAACTGGGTTGTTGGTGTCGAATATAATTGTGGCAACAAAAAAATGGTAATTTTGTGTGTTTACATGCCATATGAAAGTTATCAAAATAATGATGAATATCAGGACAAACTTGGCACATTAATATGTATTATAGAAGATTTAGAAACTACGTGTGTACTGGTGGTAGGGGATTATAACGCCGACATTTCTGACGAGACTTCGTCATTTGGAAGGTCCCTTATAAACTTCTGCACTGAATACAATCTGGTGCTGTCCAGTAAGCAGTATCTACCACCTGATTCGTTCACGTACATCAGTGATGCATGGGGTAGCACCTCATGGCTAGATCATTGTATAGCTACACATGATGGTAATGATGTGATAAATGACATTAGTGTGTGCTATAATCTTGCTACCACAGATCATATCCCTGTGATAATCGATGTCAATGTAGACAGTGTGCCAGGTGTAGTACCCGGTACTAACAATAACACTCAGCCACGTCTTAACTGGTCAAGACTTAACAAAGGTTCCATTGACAATTACTGTAGACAGACTGATACTGAACTGAAAAACATTGTATTACCTATTGATGCTATTATATGTACTGATGTCAACTGCAATGATGAGTCTCATCAGAAAGCACTTAATAACATGTATGATAATATAACCAGGTGTTTAACTGATGCTAGTGGCTGTTTGTCTACTCACAAACAAGGAAACTATACATGTCGGCCTGGGTGGACTGATTATGTGGCAGATATCCATAAAGCTGCTAATGAAGCTTTCCAACTATGGGACAGTATAGGTAAACCTAAACAAGGTCCTGTTTTTGAGTTAAAAAAGAAAGCTGATGCTAGATGCAAATATGCAATAAGGTTTATTAAAAAACATGAAAATTAGTTGAGGCGTGAAGCCCTTGCCAAGAAGATGGCTAACCATACAAATGATCAATTTTGGAAGGAGATCAAAACTATTAACAATAGTAAAATCCTCTTGCCAACTAATATAAATGGTAACAGTGGTGAAGAAGCTATTGTGAATATGTGGATTCAACACTTTCGTGACTTGTTTAATTGTGTAAATAACAGTAGTGCCAAAACCCTAGCATTTGATGTTAGTTATGAGAGCAGCATTAGAGTGTTACCTGAAGAAGTCAAAGATGCTATAAGAAACCTTGACTGTAACAAGAGTTGTGGCCTTGATGGTGTGTATGCAGAGCACCTGAAGTACTGCAGTGAACACATACTGCCTTTACTGTCAATGTGCTTCACAGGTCTGTTGGTTCATGGCGTACTGCCAAGTTCTATGATTTCTGTTATATTAGTGCCCATAATCAAGGATAAATCCGGCAAGATAAACAGTAAAGACAACTATAGGCCAATAGCACTGGCAAGTGTTATGTCTAAAGTTTTTGAAAAAATCTTGTTCAACAGAATGGATGACTTTTTAACAACCAGTGACAACCAGTTTGGTTTTAAAAAGAAGCATGGCACTGACATGTGCATTTATGTACTAAAAGAGGTTATTGCTAAATATCAAGCCTTAAATAGCTGTTTGTTTATGTGTTTTCTTGATGCATCTAAGGCTTTTGACCGTGTAAACCAGTGTACTTTTTAAAAAGCTAATAGACAGAGAGGTTCCTGGTTACATTGTTAGAATTCTAGTGTTTTGGTATGCGAACCAACAGATGTGTGTAAGATGGGGTAGTCATGTGTCTGACAGTATTTATGTAAGTAATGGAGTTAGACAAGGAGGTATTTTATCCCCCTATTTGTTCAGTGTTTACATGGATGGGTTATCCACTGTACTTAATAGTTGCAATACAGGATGTTATGTAGGATATAATTGTGTAAATAATATTATGTACGCTGATGATCTTGTAGTTTTTTGTCCGTCCAGCAGGGGATTACAGACCCTTCTCACCATCTGTGATCAATATGGAGTATCTCATGACATAAGGTACAATGCCAAAAAGAGTATGGTCATGATAATTAGAAACAAGAGTTGTAAGAATGTTAAATTTCCAAGTTTTATGCTTGGTAACGACAAACTATGTGAGGTAGAATCTGTAAAATATTTGGGTCATATAATTTCAAATAGTATGCTAGATGACAATGATATATCTAGACAATGTCGCCAGTTGTATGCACAAGGCAACATGATCATAAGAAAATTTCATATGTGTTCAAGTGATGTAAAGAAGACATTGTTTACTACTTTTTGCTCACCTATGTATACTGCCCATCTATGGTGGAATTTTCATAACTATGCAATCAGGAAATTGTATGTCTCTTACAACAATATATTTTGAATGGTGTTAGGTTATGACAGATACTGTAGTGCTAGTGAAATGTTTGTTAACAATAATTTACCTAACTGTGCTGCTGTTATTAGAAATCTGACATATAGGTTTATATGCCGACTGCAGTTCTCAAAAAACATATTGATTTGTAACATTATTAATAGTGACGTGAAATACATGTCAAGAATATGGAAATATTGGTTCAATTCCCTGTACATACATTTTGTTGACGGGTGATTTTTCATTCTGTACATTGTAACTATTGTTATAACACAACTATAGAACCATGATAATGTACTTGTATGTTGCATGGAGTCTGTGAATAAAGCAATTATTATTATTATTATATGTTTGCATTTATTCACGTGACATTTCTAGACACTGCGAGTGCAACCGATGATTGGTACACCTGCTGTCAGTTGCTGATTGGACACATTAAAAAACCCGTACCCGACTCATAAAATTGGACCAAGTCTGAACTAGTATGCACAACTTTAGACACAAATTACCTTCTCTAATCGGTTTTGCAAAGGTATTTACATAAATGATTTTTGTGCGACTATGTTATGCTACATAATCTGATAAAAATCACTTATATAAACAGACCTTTAGTCTTATTATAGGTCATTGATTCATGGACGTTCTCAAGACTGACGATCCCGTGAACTGCCATCTATCATAGGTTGATGATCATGTCGTTGCAGGTTTGCGTGGGGCGATTGCCTTCGCCCTCAGTCTGCATCTCGAGTTTGATAAAGAACAAAGACACGTAATCGTCACGACAACGCTTATCATTGTTCTTTTTACCATTGTTGTCCTCGGTGGCTCCACCATGCCACTGATGAAGGTACTGTTGCTACATTCAACAAATGGCCAGTGTCAAAACAGTGTTACCATATGTAAAAATGTAGTATATTTATTAAATAATGTTGTTAATGCATTTAATTTTAAAGAAGTACACTTACATATCTGGTTAAATATGCAATATGTCCATATATTGTGTGAAGTGGATTATATTCACTGGTACTGGTAACATTGTAATTGATCAATCCAGAATAACAAGATCCCAAAGCTAAATCTTGAAACTAACTTGTTGATTAAGCTTTAAAATAAACAAATAATTTATTGTGCATAAAATCTAAGAGAATGAGCTTCTTTAGAAAACATTGTCTTAGAGTTTAGCCATGTTCCCCATTTCTGTGATATTTGTTTTTGTTTCACCAGTCTTGATTTCAACATTTGTTTCAAATCTTTACCCACTATCATTTGTTTCTATCAAGTTATCTGTCAAAAGACATCTCTAATGTTGGAATATAGTATGTGGATAGTTCAACTGTTTAAGAAAGGATGCTGTGAGAGAATCAAAAGAAACATGGTTGAGCATGTATGCATGTCTTTCAGTTTCTCAAGACAGACAAGCGCCGGAAGATTCGTCCAGGTAGAGAGGTGACCCTCTCTAAGACAAAAGAATATGTAAGTTTTATCAACTTTAAATTCAATTCTTTATTTCCAGTTGAAGACAGAACAAAGTAGATGTATATAGCATATGTACATGTGATCAGTGTAAGTCGAAATGGAAAGGTGGAAAGATGAAGCATATTGCTTATTAACACTTCCCCCAACATCAATATAACATCATATTAACAGTAAACAGAAATGTGTAGTATAATTTGTTTAACTAAAGAATATACGTGAATTACAACAGTGAAATCAACTCCACTTTCCATATATATATATACATATACATACAACTATGAGGATGCAGTGCGCCCATATTGGCAGCAAGTATTCCTTTCTGTTTTAATCTCAATTTTTGATATGTATTAATGGCATGTGAGTAACCAGACTGATGCAGTTGTTCCATAAACATGCATGGAACGTATTACGTGCACTGTTGATGTTGCGGATTTAAGTGATTTATGAATATTAATTTTTTTTAGTGTCATGTCTGGAACAGACTGCAGTGCTGTTCACTGAAGCGTATACGACTACGATTGCATATTGACATTAGGTTGTGTCAATTAGATCTGGAATACTGTCGCTGCTGACTTCATATGGTCTTGATACCACATCGCTTCCCGAATATCGTGATTTTTTTATATTTAAAATGTTGGATGTATCTTTAAATTCGACCCGAATGTGTGCCACCGACTGAACTGCCACGGTCTGATGTGCATGGCTAGACATAGACTTGCCACTCTTCTGGGAATTATTGCGTACAGCAGGAATGTATTGATAAACATTGGCAATGGACTTTACCCTGGACATGTCAGTGGAGCTTACCCCAGGTCTCGACATGTCAAGCATGCAAGCACTCGCCGCGGTTGTAGGGCTGGCATGCTCAAACAAAGACCAATTTGTGTAGTTGTAAACGGTCGCGTCACGTCGGTTTGCGCCATCCGGACAACAAGGACATCAATATGTTACTTCCGTTCCGTGAACACTGTCACTTGTGTCCGTGTATCGCTAAATTGAATGTGCATTGCATCAATGTACATTCTCAACAATCACCTTGATATTAACACTGCGTGATCCTTTTCAATCAGCATACCGCCATTACGCTGCGAGTAAAGAATGACATCACCACGGCGCTGGATAGAAAGTGCAAGATTGTTCTTGTGATGTTAGATTTGTCCAGTGCATTCGACACAATTAATCATAATATCTTGTTGACTCGACTGGAACACTCGTTCGGCAGATTCGGCACATGCATGGCTGCAGTCGTACATATCAGAGAGTCGCCATGGACAATGCAACGTATATTTCAAAATATATTTTGAAATGTGGCGTCCCACAAAGGTCTGTGCTTGGGCCAATATTATACTGCATATACACAACGTCTATCGGTAACATCGTTGCACGACGCGGCATGCAATACAATTGTTATGCGGATGACACGCAAATTTACATGACAGTGGAGCACGATCAACCCATTACTGCAGCAATAACGAAGATTGAACAATGTGTAGCGGAGGTGAGCAACTGGTTTGAACAAAACCAACTTAAGTTGAACACTGAGAAGTCAGAGACAGTCATCTACCTCAACTCAAAACAACGAAATGATTTGCCCTCTGATATTTCCATGACAATTGGTGGACATTGGGTTGTCCCGAAGTCATCCGTACACAACCTAGGAGTCATACTTGACAGATAGCAAAGTCGTGCTACACTGCTACCACCAGATTTGCAACATTGGACAAATTCGGCTAAGCATCACCAATGATGCGTGCAAAACCCTGGTGCACGCGCTCATGACCTCGATTATGCAAATTACTCTATGGCCTTCCGCAGACGACGCTGCAGCATTTGAAACGTGTGCAAAACTGCGCTCCCCGCCTAGTTTGTCATGCGAGAAAGTACGACCACGTCACTTTAGTGCTGCAGCACCTGCATTGGTTACCTATCTGTGTGCGTCCGACATATAAAGTGCTTGTGTTTGTGTACTTTGTGATGCATGACCTGGCACCGAGTTATCTCGCAGAGTTACTGAACCGACGTCAACTGAATCAGCAACTGTAATTGCAACAATAGTGATCGCCGTTTTGCTGCAGCCACAGCCAGTCTATGGAACAGACTGCCAGACTGTGTCAGGATGACAAAGACACAGTTCAAAACACTTCCTAAAACACATCTTTTTAGAGTAGCGGTAGTGTTTCTGTAATATGATCACGTGGACTTTATCAAATGCACTGACCCATATTTTATGTAATTGTTATTATTATTATTTTAAAATTATTGATGACATGTCAATTCACTTATATATTATTCTATTTGTTTAATACTTATCAGAAATTTTTAATTTTGTACATGGAGGTCTAATAATGATGAATGAATGTAATGAATGTTTTAATTATTATTTTATTATAGGGTATACATTTTAGAATGATTTTTTGTTTCTATATAATAATACAATTCTAAATAACTCTGCCCTACAATGGCAAAACCTAGTAACTAACGTTTTCACTAAAATTGGGTTTGTACCATATTTCAACTTACTACGTTATGCCATATTTTATTTTGAATGAGTTGTTGCAAATGGACACATCATTGGGCTGATATCCCCATGGCAAAACCTAGTAAGTCAGTCAGTCACTCAGCATTACAAGGTCAGAACCTAGTAACACCATGCGGGCTAATACCTCCATGGTAAAACCTAGTAAGTCAGTCAGTATTACAATGTCAAAACCTAGTAACTCTATTGGCCAATCGGATTGAAGCTTTGCTCACTAAAATCCAACATGGCAACCTCCATGCTGTAGTCAGTATCATTGTTTATTTGTCATCTTTTGTCAGGTTTTTCTAGAGAAAATAATTAAATTCAATGCCCAGAAATGGCTGGGTTGAGTCGAGGACAACATTTAGCAGCGTTAGCCCTGAAACGAATGGTGAAAACAGCTGCAGCGGCTGAAGAACAATCACGATGGTGAGTGGATGGAGTCACGCGGCTATATGCCCAACTTTACTTCGTGAGCAATTACCTGCAATACATTGACTGGATGCGATTATGCTGCATATTCCTACATCTTTAAGCTAAAAGCGGAGCTCTAATGTATGTTGGCCCCAAGTGGCTTGGGTACATTCTGTTAGTGATGATTTAATCGTTGTAGGTACAATAAACGCAATTGAGAATTGACTTACTAGATTTAGTCATAGGGGTTTTATCCTAATGAGGTGGCCATTAACAACAAAACACTTGTAAATGAATTGGTCATAAACCTAGTAAGTCAAAACATTGTAATAGCTTAACAAATGTGTTACTAGATTTTGCCATGGTCTAATTTAGTGTATGCTTGATTAGGAAAAGTTGGCGAGGTTTATGTAACAATTATTACGGCTGTCTGACACCGGAGCTAAAATGAAGGCGTGGTTCACTTGGCGCCTGCTAAAGTATTGCTATTATCATGACAGTGGGTGAATGTCAGGTATGGGCAACTCGAAAATATACAAGTTGGGGTTTAGATTTTAAACTAACGTATGCCAAATTAAAGTATGGTCTTCCAGTAAAAGTACGATGACTAATTATTTACCTCTGAGTCACCTAGTCATGTACACGCTGAAAATCCAAAATTTTCTATTACAGGTAATTGTCCGCCATATTGAATTTTGCTGAGGGTTGGCTCCAATGAGAAGGCTTAATGAAAGGGATGTGAAAAATGGGCTCCTGACATTTTAATCAGTTTGTCTGGAATCGCATTTACGGAGAATGTTTAACTATTTTCAGGACGGAGGAGCATAACAATGATGAGGGCCCAATGCCAAGCACCTACGAAGGTGAGGTCCCAATACCAAGGACTAACGATGACGAGGGCCCAATACCAAGCACTAACAATGATGAGGGCCCAATACCAAGCACTAACAATGATGTGGGCCCAACACCAAGCACTAACGATGACGAGGACCCAATACCAAGCACTAACAATGACGAGGGCCCAATACCAAGCACTAACGATGACGAGGGCCCAATACCAAGCACTAACAATGATGAGGGCCCAACACCAAGCACTAACGATGACGAGGGCCCAATACCAAGCACTAACAATGATGAGGGCCCAATACCAAGCACTAACGATGATGTGGGCCCAGTACCAAGCACTAACGATGACGAGGTCCCAATACCAAGCACTAACGATGACGAGGGCCCAATACCAAGCACTAACAATGATGAGGGCCCAATACCAAGCATTAACGATGACGAGGACCCAATACCAAGCAATAACGATGATGTGGGCCCAACACCAAGCACTAACGATGGTGTGGGCCCAACACCAAGCACTAACGATGATGAAGGCCCAATACCAAGATAACGTCCAAGGACAGATGAAGACAAATCACGACGCAATAAAGCCAGATATAGGTTACTATCTCCTTGCAAAGATTCCTGCAGGAAGAAGTGTGCAAACAAATGTTCAGAGACGCATCGACAATTTATCAATGAAACGTATTGGGGGATGTCATTTGGACTGAGAAGAGGCTATATGGATAGCCATATCAAAATTGTGGGTGTCAAACACAGAAGATGTCCAGCTGGAGTTGACATGAAGCGTAAGAATTCACTGGCATTTACCCTCCCTTTGCCAAAATGCAAATCCATACATGTATGTAAGGTGATGTTCATGCACACACTGGGCATGAAATCAGACGGGATGATAACAGAGTTTGTGAAGGCCAAAGTCAGAAATGAAGATGACGCTACTGCAATATCGCCAACGGCAGATGGCAGAGGGCACCATGCTCCATCACACAAGTTTGACTGGAATGTGATTAAAGAGCATATTAATTCGTATCATCCCCAGGTTAGCCACTATAATAGGGAACATGCACCAAATAGGCGATATCTAGAACCAAATTTAACAGTTATTGATATGTGGAAAGATTTCACTGAAAAACACCAACAAATATCGTATGAACTCTACAGGCAGGTTTTCGAAAGTGAGAGAATAACATTTGGGGAGCCGTCGCAAGATGCATGTGAAGTTTGCGTAACCCATAAAATGCACGTGAAAGAGGGGAGTCGTGACGAGGAGCATAATGAAAATTCATGTGACCAATGCTTAGCTGGAAGGGATGATTTGGAGAGAGCCAAACAAGCTCGCCATGAGTATCAAAAAGAGTTGCCAGAAGGTGTTTCAGCATATGCAGTTGACATGCAACGGGTCATCCTTTTGCCGAAACTGTCAACAAAAGAGTTTTTTTGTAAGCCGCCTTGTTGTGTTCAACGAGACATTTGCCAGCCTCAGACCTGAAAAACCAGATTATGTCGTTTTGTGGCACGAAGGCATTGCCGGCCAACTGGCCACCGATGTAACAAGTAGCTTTGTGAAGTGCATCGTTCTGGATTCATTACCTCGTATTACCTTTTGGGCCGACAATTGTGCAGGTCAAAACAAAAATCTGGACCCTCTATACTGCGCTGGTGCAATGTGTTAATACTGAATGGGGACCATATGAAGTTGTCATTAAATATCTTCTGAAGGGCCACACCTTTATGAAGGCTGATGCAGTTCATGGATCTATCGTGAAAAAAATGACGAAGTGTGAAAACATTTTCACTTTCGATGACTTTATGGAGCTGTGCAACAAAGCATCAAAACGTATTAAGCCTGTTGTCATGAGCTGCGAGGACTTCTTTGCATTTAGCAGAGAACAACGTACTCGAGGAAAGAAAGTACAGCCGCCATTAATTGCGAAAATCTGTGAAGTAAAATTCACAAAAGGGAAATGGTCCATGAGTTTCAAAGAGGACTTCGATAATGTCTACACCGAGATAGACTTTGTGAAATCGAGATTCAACATTGGCGTGTTTCCATCAAAGCAGGCCGAACCTAGAGGGATACCCATGGTAAAGAAAAGGGACATACTTAAACTGATGCACGTTGCACCAGCTGCTAAGAAGCGTTTCTGGCTGGAAATCGCTGAGAAAGATGTCCACGACTTGGCTGCATCCACTGAATAGACTGAGTACCACAAGTGTAGAGATTTGGCCAGCAGAGAAATACAAGACTACCCAGTCTGTGGCTCCGTATAACCCATCGACTAAGAAATGTTTTGTCAGGAATTAAAAAATTATCAAAACATTGAAAAATGACACATTGGATTTTATTTGTTTAACTTGTTGCAATTATTTTCTTTTGTAATATATGTCCTTAAAGTTACCTGCTCACTGCATAATCAAAGTACAACACATATAAATGAGTACCATGTATCATAACAAAACACGTCATGTGAAATAGTTAGATTTCACTAAAGTGTTTTGGATTTGCTAGGTTTTGTCTTTGTTCTTCTGCTCATATAGTTATGGTAATTCAATGGCAGAACCTAGTAAGTCATTTTCCCGCCAAAAATAACGGAAATTCTTTATGAAAAGTTAACAAAAAATAAAACAGGGCGTACCTGATAATCAACCAATAATATAATTCTTTTGATCATCGAGTCGCTAATCCCATGGGGCTGTGGTTTTCTTCCTTTTTCTCAAAACTAGTCAAAAGTGAGTTACTAGCTTTTGCCATTTTAGGGCAGAACTAACCCCGGTATATGTAAACGTAAATGTAAAACGCCTGAGAGCAATCTGATTGATTCGGGAGCTATACAGATTAATTGTATTATTAATAATCTATAAATGTAATAAAATGTTTAAACCAGACCTTATGGGCAATTTTCATTAATTTTTATAACAGATTTGTACAAACATGACAACAGGTATTGTAGCAGATACTGGATGATGTTCAGAAAAATTAAGCTGAAATGAGATGAACTAATAATTGAATTATGGTGTCAACTTTACACAGTGTTTTTTGTTTGTGCCCGCAAAATGTTCAAATTGTAAATAAAACATTCAGATTCTAGATACGCTCCATTGGCAGTTTTGCTGAGGCTGGCTTGGTTAACCGCAAGGTGCCTTGATGTGCAGTGTAAATGATTGTTGTCTCCCTTCAGGGCGACGCCCTTGACTCAGAGCATATGTCAGAGCTGACAGAGGAAGAGTTCGAGGTGAATGTTGTAAAGCCACATCTCAAGGGCTTCCTCAAGATCGACATCAAATATCTCATCCCATTCTTCACAAGGAGATTCACACAACAGGTAGAATGAATGAATGACTCACTTTATTACTGAATACAACATTCCATATAAACAGAAACAGTCGTTACGACTCCACACACATATCTACAATACATAATTATAGATGCATGTGTGCATATGTACATACGTACATGTCATCGTACGTACTTACATGTATACGTACATATATACATACGTACGTACATACATATGCTTTTTTAATCAAAGAAACATTGCTGTATATCATTATCATGTTGTACTAATATCTCCATATATTGGACACAGACATTACCCTTAGAGTAACTCTAACTGATATCATATATCTTAAATCATTCTTCACAAGGCGACTCACACAACAGATGTGGGCGTACTTTGCTCTTAGAGAGTTACTCTTAATGACATCAAATATCCCATTCTTCACGAGGAGATTCATACTACAGTTGTGTAAAATATTTATAACAACACCATGGTGAAATGTGGCAACGTTGCCAAAATCTTTATGATTTCCGTTTCGTTGTTTGTCCCAGGAGGTGCATGCTGGGACAACACATATGAAGAATCTAACAAAACAGTGGTACCAAGAAGTGAGGGCAGCACCTTCTGAGTCTGACGATGATGTTGTCGAATATGAACTCTAAACAGTGGTACCAAGAAGTGAGGGCAGCACCTTCGGAGTCTGACGATGATGTTGTCGAATATAAACTCTAAACAGTGGTACCAAGAAGTGAGGACTGTGTCGACAGAATCTGACGATGACATGTCAAGTATGAACTCTACGAGTCATCAATGTCAGGACAGTGGTGGCATGACACTCCCTTGACGTATACATGTATTGACATCATGCCTTGACAGTTGCGTTGGTACAGACGGAACATGTGTCTGGCAAGAATATATATATATTTATATATATATAGATATGTTTTTACAATCTACATATTTGACTTGCTGTTTATGTCCTATGTAAATCATCCATACAAGATGAGAGACGTGTCTCAGGGATGAGAAATTTCCGGTTTTTGTCGGAATTCAGGTTTTTATACTGCTCCAAAGATAATTTTTGTGAATCGTGTAAATCCGAGGAGAAAAAAATGAATGTTGGGGGTATGACATATAAAATCCTGGACAATTCACTGACGATCTATCTGCGGATTTAGTTAACCATCCATTCACCAGGTGTCGCCACGTGTTAATGACACTGGCGATTAGAGACAGAACCAACCCAACCGAACCCGTGAATTAAAACCCTTAGTTCTGCGGCTGTTCGCTTCAGCGCTTTCGAAGTGCGCGCACAAAAGCAGTGGACCAATAGGAAACGACGATGTATTTTGTGGAGATGTCGATCATTTTCGAACACAATGGCTAATCGACGATTTGTTGTACGTAAAGACAAATGCGTGAAAGACATTGACAAAAGTGTCAAGAGTAAGTGGAATTGGGCGTGGCTGGAGACACTATGTTGGATATATTCATCAGTAAATTATCAGCACCAGGGAAAGCCTACTGTTTGTGGTGCGAGGCCGATGTCAACTATGCGGATTGGATCCTACAGTCGGAGGGGAACCGAAGGCATTGAAGTACACACGCTGACACTGCCCACACTGGTCACCGATGTTCTACTAGAACCTGAACAGAGGGCGTATCACATAGAAGTTCGCCGATTCCATGTAGACAACACACTTCCACAAGTTCCAGATTGGACTCGTGGTGGGCTACTATATTCTCTACTGGCAAGTTCCCAGCCTTGTCAAAACTGGTGGCTGCAATGATGAGCTGCTTTCATGGTCCTCAAGTGGAGGGGTGTTTTAGTCACATGTCTAGCATCACGAATACTTCCACTACCAGAAAGAATGTTAGTACATTCAACACTATCCAGACAGTGAAGTACTCACTCATGGCAAGCAACAGGACTGCTATACAGAACTTCCACAAACAGAACTGGTCGCCTCGTTCACAACACGAGAGGTGCATACAGAATGTACTCCATCCATCTTGCCGAGGAAGGAAAGATGAAGGAGGAGAAGAAAACTGAGCTGAACATGTCAAATACGAAGGCAGCCACCAAGTACAAAGCTAAGGAAGCAGTTGAACTGGCAACGAAGAAAGCTAGAATGGCCCATCAACGGGCTGTTTTGACAAAGCTGGCCAAGGAGAAAGCTGCCCATCAGCCAACTCGGGTTCAGCCCAGAAAATATCATTAACAAGTGAGTTAGTACTATGACAATGTGTGCTTTTTTTGCTATTAGAAATGTTAAGATTTTCTATTTAATATTGCTCAAAATACACCATATATCGTCTACAATTAAAAATCTCTGAGGAGTCCCCCCCCCCCTCCCCTCCATTAGATGAGACAGTCCTCTCGGGCTGAAATGTGGGCCACTGCAAAATTTCCGGTTTTTTCTCTGAATGTCACTCATCCCTGGTGTCTTTAATAAGATTTGAAATGGACATGCGATGAATGTGTGATATATTTTGCTCACTAGGGGGTGATCTTGAAATGTAGACATCCCCAACCGCCGTGCTGAACGTTATGTTAGTGACATACTCGTACCAACTGAAAGGCTTAAGCACGGACATATATAATGGCATGTGCACATTTTTATGTGACTGTTTACGTATACACGTGCATTCAGGTGTACTATTAGTGTGCCTGCAGATCTTTATTAATTTAATTGTAAACGAGAAGTGGAAGTGTTTATTAAAGTGTCGTTGCCGAGTGTTACTAAATGTTATATGTAACAATTAACTAATCATGTAATCAATCGTCCAAATCTGTTCTATTCGCAACATTGAAAGGGAATATGTCTAGCCAAAAAACAGTTGTCACAAAAGTTGATTTTATGCATCAGAGGATGTAACTGAACACTTGTGAGTAGCTAGTAGACATATACATATAAACGTGTGTGCGGGTGCATGCGTGCATGCATGTATTTAATGGCAGTAAACATTTGTTAAAAAAAATACATTGTGACAATAACAGTTATTTATACAGGATTAATAAGTGTCAGGTTACCAAGTTGAAATTATTTTTTAAGTGAGCTGACAAATTTGTTTCTTTGCATGGTAAGGTCATGGACCACAGTGCTTACGTTGACATGCACCAGTTAATTTTAATGAGGACAGATTTGTTTCATTTACCATGAACTGTAATTGGTGTGGCACGTTCGAGGTTAAACTAATGTTCAAGGTCAAGAACGTTTATTCAAACAAATCTGTTTATAATACAGTTTTAAGACTCAACTTGTAAGTCAAAAGCTTTAAGGGTGTAACACTTAAATAAAACTTTGTATAATGTCATGTTGTTACTCCATAACTGTATACTCAATGTCTAAGTTAACTTATTTTCATCAAATTTCATAAATTGTTACGAACAAATACAATACATAAATCATTTTTGATTTGGTATAAAATTATGCCATTGTGATAACCTTTTCAGTTCACCAGTATGTTTACTTTGCATACTTTGCTATCAATTGTTGTGTTGTCTTATATAATAAGCTTTAAAATTGTGAAAGTTGACCAGTGCTGAATTGTTGTAGCTCGTCTCCCAAACACTGCATCTGTTGTTGTCAATAAGTTGTTGATCTCTCCATTTGTGCACAATTAGCTGTGTTTAGTTGTCTTGTTTTACCCAGGGTAAGTTGTTTTGGTTCAGCAAGTTGACCATGGTATCAGAGAAGGTCATTTCTTTTTTCTACAAACATGAGAAGTATATGTTGGCTAGTGCAATGATCAATAATGGGTATTTATAAACATATTAACACACTGGTTTCGTTGTTGTAGGGTATCTTTGTTGTGGTATGTTGAATTAATGTTTATTCAGGAAGTGACTACAATGCAACTGCCATGCACATTGTAGCGATATTATTTTGAATGTATTCATATTTTTGTTATATATCACATTCCCTGTAACATTACATTCCCAGCCCAATAATTTGTCTGTGTTTTCTACACATGCATGTGTGTGTGGTCTGTCTGTCTGTCTCTCTGTTTTTATTCACAAAATGCATTATATCCATTTCGTGCATTTCAAAATAAACTATTTTCTGTTACCCATAGTTACTTTTGAAGGGTGGGTAGAAAACCGTTATTTCTTCAGTCTGCAGCAGGGCATATAACACACCTTTCCACTAAACAATTTACACTCCACCATTGTCAACTTGACGATATCACAAAACATTAACTGTCAGTTTATGTGATTTTAGTCATTTTGCAGATGATTCCATAATATAAAATATATAATTTATATTATATAATCCTTGTGGGGAGTGAGCAGATTATAATATTATATCGAGAAATATATGTGTATATATAATATTATTATAATAATAATAAGATAACTTCTATTGCGCCTAAATCCTTGGAAATTATACATGTGTACATTATAAGATATTGCTGTGTGTTTCTCGGTATTATTACACACATTCCCTCTGTTATTGTTTGTTTGGGTGTTTGATTAATTGTTGATTAACTCATGATTTGTTTTAGAAGTCGGTCTCCTTTGTGTGCAATGGTGCATTAAGTGTAATTAATGCAACTTCTCATAATCGATGTGCGAGTTACTTTTCGTACCAAAAAATACAGGATTCTAAAAAACATTCTGGATAACTAGCATTTGAGGGAATCCTAAGGTATGTTATGTGACAGCACTGCCTCGATCTAACAGTGAATCACGAAATTCAAGTACGGTTTCATTCATGAGAGGAATGTAATGCTAATTCTCTTGTGTTATATGTGGATTGTTTCATTTCTAGTGGTAAAAAGATTGTTACATGTTGTTAATATACTATTGATGCCTTATGTCACAATCTCAGTAAAGAATGATTTAGAAAATATTGTGGATTGTGTATTTGAAATAAAATAACCAAACTGTCGTGTTTTCGTTTCTGTTGCGTAATTTCTTGCGGACATCCTGTCGTGGGACACTACAGCGAGAGTCAGGACGACGTGGGTGTAATTCAGTGATGTATTGTAATTTGTCAGTAATAAAGAACGAATTACGCGACAAAATGGTGTCAGATTGGGAGATCGTGACGCAGTGGTCTTCGCACTGCTAACTGTATCGCCCATGTAAACTCGTTGACATCGCAAAGAACGGTAACGAGTGCATGTTAGCATTGTTGACATTCGCCTTCGGTAGGTACATTACAAAAAAATTCAAAATTGATATATATAATCATTTAATCACTTCTATGTGATAGTGTATGCTATGTAGTTTACAACCCTTTTTGAATTATCTCTATTATTAACAAAGTAAATCCACTTTTTAGTGTCTGAAAAAAGGGTGATTGTGTCTATAGGATTCATGTCCATTTCTTGTGATCTGGAGCTTGTGCAGACTGTGCTGCCACCATGTGCCACTGAATATAGGCAAAACATTACATAATCTGTATATTGTAAGATATTGAAGTAAAGTAAAATGTTGACCTTGTACTGTGACCTTGACGTGACCTAGTTATTTGACCTTTAATGACCGTTGACCTATATATGTTGACAAGTGACCTAATTAAATGATTCTGTGTGACACATGGGCTTGGTATGTTTATAAAGTGTTGAAATGGAACATTTATGTACACACCGACTATAAAGTAGCATATTAAAGCATGAACAATAGTGAGGTAACTTGTTTTTTTTAAATGACCTTTGACCTAATTGCATGTATGAATGTGCAATTTATTTTAAACTAATAATTATGGTATGTTGTGCTATCAAATTAAAAGTAACTAAATGTTTAACCTTGACCATAATAGCATATGACCTTGATACGACCTAGATAATTGACCTTGAATGAGCACCGATTTAATTATGTTGACAAATTACTTACTTTTTTTATTATTTAGTGTAACACATGGACTTAGTAACTTTATAAATCCTTGTAATTTATCACATCTACATATTAACCATAATTTTTGGGATAAAATGGCATATTAAAGTGTGAACCATTAATGATTAATTTAGAAAAAAAATTACCTCTAACCATGTTGTCTATATTATTAATGTCCAATTTATTTTTACTTAATAATTATGGTATGTTGATCAAAATGAAAGTTCAACTACTAACTGTTGACCATTGGGCATTATTTGACTTGTTTGTAAACATTGAGGTGTCCCTGACACAACCATTGTTGTGAAGAAACACAACAGCATTGCTTGAATTTAACATAATTTATTATGCATTCCAAGATCTGTATAATTTCCTGTATAGTTCAATGTCATGAAATGTTCACAGTACAATGCAAAGGTCAGTACTACAACAATGATACTTAATTCTTTTGTTCATTAATGTCTCGCATCAACATGAAGTAATGTTAACATGTTGTTCACAGTATGCAGCCGACAAGTAGACATTGAAAACAACTGAAACAGCAGAAGTACAATAACTATTGTCAACTTCACTGCACATACAGGGAACTATAGAAGGAGGAACAGAGTACATTGCCGACTAGTGTAGATATAATCGGTTCACTGTTTCATATCATATATCCATGCAAGTGAAGTGTACCAATGTTCACAGGACACTGTTGGTCGATTGTAGATAAAATCCGTTCAATGTGTCATACAGCAATGCAAGTGAAGCGTGCCAATGTTCACAGGACACAATGTTCACAGGACACTGTCAATGTACTGTTACTCTTCATACATTTGCAGCAGAATCCTTCAACATGAAATAGAGGAAAACTGTATTAATGTATGTGTGTGATACAAATTAATGCAGTACCACTAGTGTTAATAAACATAAAATTGGTGTCACTGGACTTTGTTTTTGTGTAAGTAATCTTACACACAAAAATATTAAGACAACTATTAAAAAGCTGGCATTGAGTACTGTTGTATTACAATAATTAAAATATCATGGCAACATTTTAATTACTATTTCTTATTTTAAACAATAATAAATGTTAAATTAAATGGACATAATTACAAAAGTGCTGATGGCACTGGATTTAATATTAAATGTTTTAATCTTGCAGTAGGTGGTAATTTCAAAGATTCCAAGATGGAGTCAAACCCATTGATCCTAGCCCATCCCTCACAACAGCCAATTACGTGGCAGGTCAGTGCCCACGTGGCACAAGTAACCCAATCACGATCACGTTTCCATTTAAATGCCAGATATATGCAATAATACATTTTTGCCTGCCGTGCCTGGCCTTAAATTAGAAAACTAATATTTTCACAGAGTTATTTGGAAAAATAATGAATACCATGCAACACTTACATATCAATAGTTACTTTTGTGCACAGAACATGTTAGGATTTAGGTGCAAACAGTTTGGATTGCGTGGATTTTGCATCGTAGGAAATGGCGTACGAATGTTGGATCGATGCAGTCTACGACTACGCTCACATTCTCAGGCCCAGTGCTACATTTGTAAATCAGTTTAAAACTATGATTATTTTCACGATTGCTTGAAACGCATACAGTTTAACCCGCATAGCAAAAATTTTATGATTTGCATTGCGCGCGCCAGTACATCATAATTATGCAACGCCAGCGTGGCGTACGTACCGCTGAACCGGTCGCGCGCAGGCTTCGGCACGTTCAGCGGCAAACTGCGACAGCTGTCAAAATGGCGATATCATTGAATCCTGATGATCTACGAAACTTACTGGCTGCTGCCATGCAACAGGCCATGTTTTCAGCTCCGTCCACCACCACAAACGCACAAACAGTCTCTACGAGCAGTGTGCCATCGTTCCAAAGCTATGAACTCAGTCGTGAGAAATGGGGGACCTACATGCAGAGGCTTACGCAGCATATGATCGCGCATGCTGTTGTTGACCCAGACAAGAAAAAGGCATATTTTCTGTCCTGGATAGGGGCAAACACCTACCAACTTGTCAACAAACTCTTTAGCACATCTGAATTAGTTGCTGCCACGTTTGACCAGGTAGTCAAGAGGCTCGATGAACACTATAAAGAGTCATTGCACGAGCTGGCTGCCTCATACCAGTTTTATCAATGCAAAATGAAACCTGGTCAGTCGTATTCAGATTGGGTGGCAGATCTGCGCAGCATTGGGCGTGACTGCGATTTCGATTCTGAGCGCAGCGCTCCTAAAATAAAATAATTAGGAGCAAAACATATTTTAGGAGCAAACATGCTTTGACTAATTAAAATGTTGGCTTATAAATTTTGTATAGGCACCAATTATTTTACTGACTAAACTTTTTCCACATCAGTCTTTTTCATTTTAAACACATTTAATCTTTAAAAAAAAAAAAAATTCTAACTACGCTATCATTCTCCAAAAAGGTGTTCATTTAATTCCATTAATGTAAAAAATTACTTAATTTGTTTATAAAACAATAATCAACTTCTCAAAAACAGCTTAATTTAATTGAACAAATATATTTATTTTCAATTAAGACGCTTTACATATCATTATTTTATGGATTCCAGTGGTGATTGTTACTGGCTGCTTAACTACTTATTACCTGCTGCCACCAGTTAGCATTACCTTAGATTATCAGACTGATCAAAGTTGACCCAAAACTTTATAGTAAAGTCCAGGGAATTGTCAGTGTCAATGTCCTGCATGTGTCAATCAGTGATTGATCTGGGTGAAACATGAGTGTAGTAGGAAGTGCTCTACAGCTGTATTATGTCAACTAAGTGACTGGGTCATTTTATGGCTTTATCAACCATCAATAAGGCTGCAATAAATTCTGTATCTGCAGCCTGGGGTTGTTTGATGTAGCAGTATAGGTGCTCCTTGAATAAAGATGTATGGGAATGGGAGTTATAATTCCTCATTTCCTTGACATGTAATAAATACACCTTTGCCCCAAGCTCGAACGTAGAAGTACCCCGTGTCCGGCAACGAATTTCTTATATTATCGCTCACATACCCGGCGTACATATTATTCAATTTATTGCAATCTTTTATTCTGAAGTTGTGTTTTAGCAATGCATTTGTTATTCGTGTTTACATATGCACAGACATGCTATCATATATTAAATTGCGGATGTTATATGAATATTTAAAGTTTATTTTCATGTTGTAATCATACAAAAATGTTTCCTAGTTTCCTAGTTATTTCCAGCACTCGGCAAAGTTCTATTAACTGACTAGTCTGTATATATTGTGGTTACAATGTTATGATCTTATGAGGTCTCATTCAACTAGCCAGCCTTTTCAGAACATTATCGCCAAGCCGACCTTTCTATGCTGGCACTGAGGGTGATCACTGCCAGGGTGCTTGTCGTCCTCAGTGGTTCTTTTACGTCCCAAATTGAGACAAGCTGATCACCTGTCCCCCTCTGAGGCATGATCGAAGACAAGAGTGTTCACATCTTGGACATGAACACTCACTACCAGCAACTCGTGTCATTCTGCCAGGAGTCATGCAGAAACATCAATGAGTTAATGAGTGGGACGAGTACGCCTATCATTGAAGACGCTATTTGCATCAATAAGGACAATATGTTTGAAATGCTGACAACACTTTCTGATGTGGATGCAGATGTGGAAGTGATTCTTCATATCCTACTTCCAGCCATCGCTGTTCTCTGCAAACGGATCTTTGTAGATACAACATGACATCAGATAATTCAAAGTTGCATAGCAATATTAATATATATATATATTGCTATGCAACTTTGAATTATCTGATGTAATGTATATATATACATATGTATATATATATGTGTGTGTATATATATAATGTTGTACGTGCATGCTGTGCAGCGGAATGCTTATTATTGTTGCTTGCAGTAGTTGGCTATCCTTCTCACTTTACTAAGTTCACACACACACACGCAAACCTACATATGTTTACATAATTATATGGTGCAAGGCCAAAGCAGAATGTTTACATCAATGCATGCAATATTTGGCTGTGCTTATACTCTCACACACACTTTACTAACTTTGCATACCTGACCTCATTAACGTCCACATGATTTTGCTGGTATACCTGCCACTTCTAAAACATGTCAGATTTTGTTGATATCCACATAATGGAAACCATTAAAGCATAACCTCCAACCTATGGGTAGCAGGCTTTCCAAGCTGGTTCAGTGTGGTGTATGACAATGAGCCAGATGTATTGTGTACACGTATGCTGGATGACGATTTGAAAGTGGGGGACCTGGAGATACTTTTGTAAGCTTTTCCGAAAGGTTAGTTGCTTAGTTAATTAACATAATTTTATGTAAAATTCCTTTTATAAATGATATTTAAAGGAAATACATAAAATATCAAGTCTTACTTAAGATTTTTATATTGTACAAGATTATATTTTCACATTTCCTTCAGATCAAAAAAACTGTCACACAAATTTATTCAATGACCTTTACATAATTGTCCATAACTTCGCCATTTTTTATCACAGAGTTAAAACTGGTATGGCTGTCTATCTCTTAAATAGACCTTTCCAATGGTGTATCATTTGGCCAATTCTGATGAATTATTGCATTTTCACCGACCTCCATATTTGTATGGCTATGCTTAGCCTTAGGCTGAGTGTCAGTGTCACAGTGACGTCAACGACTACACTAACGCCGGTCAGCCTCAAGGGCTGACACCGACAGGCCAAATGTTTACTTAAAGGAAATAAAAACAAGGCATTAGCTAAAATCCGTTTTCCATGTGTACACAAAGATTAACATTGTATGTAACATTTGACAACATTAAAAAAATACGTTTGTAGACAAAATTCTATTTTAAACCCGTCTGTGTAGAGATTCCCGCAGAAAGTTGAAATTTAATGAGCTAGGCGATCACGTGGTATCGTGACTTCAATGCTGACTCGCGGCTGTGTTGACATCTATGCATCGCCATTGTTGTTCTCTCCATTCTCTTGTAACATCATGGCTAGTGGGAGTTTCCCAGAGTTTCAAGTGAAATCATACGATTTTGAGCCACTAGCGGGAACGGTTACAGCGGATGATTCGTCTAATTCCGCTCTTTCCGAGCGTTTCAGCGACGGTAGCGAAGAAGATGATGCGGAGTCGGACAGTCAGTTAGTCACAATGACAATGTTCGCTCATGCAACACCGACTGGTAAGCTTCAACTTCATTATAATGACACATATGGTGTGAAAACTGTCGACAACAACAATTATATCGTTTTAGTACGACGTTATATTATAAAATGCGGTGTCAACGCTGTACAGAGAGTTAGCTAGAGGTTGTCGGCTTGGCGATAATGTTCTGAAAAAGGCTGACTAGTTGAATGAGACCTCATAAGATCACTGTAACCACAATATATACAGACTAGTCAGTTAATAGAACGTTGCCGAGTGCTGGAAACAACTAGAACTAGAACTGTAGCTAAGTAGGTCATCGGACGAAGTAATTGTAAACAGACTTGTCAAAGACAAACTTCACACAAAGTTACGAACCGTCGAATGTCGTAAGCATGGTTGTCTGGTTTATGCGGATCGAGTTTAGGACGTTATAGCTACTTACGATATCACCCCTCTGGACGAAACCCACACTTTTTTAGTTGGACAGTTGTTCGCGAGATGACCATAATATCATGACATACATAATGACAGCTCTAGATTATGTCATTTATGTGGAACAATAATTTTATTACTCTGAGTCTGACACATAACAATATAGCTACTATATAATCAAAATAAACATTAAAACAACATGCAGAACAATTGAATAATTATGGTAATGGGTTATAGCCTGAAGGGTTATGTCCTAGACCTAGGGGTTTAGTGTAACCTTAGGGGTCTTATATGTGAGATGCTACCAGTGGGTATATATGTGCCCTACGACTATGTCCATAAAAATCATAAGGACATAGCATTTTTAATCACATTTTTTGTGTGACATATTTATTACAAATCCATCAAGCAAGTTTCAGAACACAGTTTTACTGGGTTGAATCATTACAAATTCATCAAGCAAGTTTCATAACACAGTGTTACTGGGATGAATCATTCCAAATGTTGGTAACTGTGTAGACCTGGTAACACAATGTGAATCACCACACGGTGCACAGACAATGGTTATAAGCCAAACAACACCCATGGGAATACTTCCCCTGCAGGCAGATGAGAATATGGCTTCAGCAAATACCCATTGATAAACAAGTTATCTAGTCCATTTTGTTGATCACTTTACCTATGACATGCAAATAAATAGCATAGCTTCACATCTACAGACCAATTTTTATCTTTACAGGGCAACTTCCCATTGAGCCGAGAAACTGCTGCACTACGACATTGGTTTGGCCAGTGCAGTTTCGGCAATGTGCGAAAAGATGACGAAGTGAAGACTCTGCCACCAAGAAATATCTCTCCCTGGAAGGGCAGCAATCTTTCTTCAAGGGAGTCTTGTTTGTAACACCCTCCTCTGTGTCAGTGTACTGGTCGACATGGTCATCGCTGTCACTGTTGCTGCTGTCACAACTAGTCGACTCATTGTCAGAGCAAACATACTCTGGATCTGCAGCAGATGTCACTTCCGCCCCGTTTGAGTCACTCGAATCACTAATCGGACCAGTCAACAAACTGCACTGCACACTCGTTGACCTCATTGCTGATGTCACCTGCACAGCAACCTGCTCTGATGCACAGACTGCTTGCACTCTTCTCGTGCGAGTTGAATGAATGAACGTTTATTCAACAACAACAACAACAACAACAACAACAACAACAACAACAACATAATACATGCACAGTATGGTTTGCTGCTGCTGCTGCTGAAAGGACATAGCTGAAGTCATAGACTTATGTGTTGCTATGCCCTACTCGAACTATGAAAACTGAATAAATACAACAGGAATTATAAATAAATCACAAAATAATATTCACAACTCATATAATTTTATAGACTGTTTACTATAGTGCTTGTGTTACTATTTCATGGGTTTAACAAAACGTCACCTTCAATTAACAATTCACAAATATGTAGAAAGTAATGACAACTTGATTGCTTTTTTAAATTGTGTTAAACTTGGAAGCTGTGTCAATTTATTTGGTAAATTGTTCCACGTTTTTATACCCTTGACGGTGATTGACAGCAGTCGGAGGGTGGTGTTTGTCTTTTTAACATAGAACAGTTTGCTTTGTCTTGTATCATGTATGTGGATAGCTGCGGTTGGTTCAAATAATGCTTGAACACGACCATTTAAAGAATGGTTGTTTGCTTTATAAAGTATGATCATAGTCTTGTATTTAACTAAATCATGAAATTTAAGCATGTTTGAGAGATGGAAAAATACAGATGTATGATCATGATAATTAAGATTATAAATAATCCGTACAGCTTTTTTCTGTAACATAAATAGTTTTCTAAGTCTAGATTGATAAGTATTTCCCCAGATCTCACAGCAATATGACATATGTGGTTCAACAAGTGAATTATATAATGTGTGTAACGCTTGACAATCAAGAACATGCCTAGTTTTATACAAAACTGCTATGTTTTTTGATTCAACCATTTTTATGTGTTCTCTCCATGTTACATTTTCGTCAATGGTTACTCCAAGGAATTTAGTATATGATACCTGCTCAATGGTTTTCCCATTCAAAACTATATTCACACCTGTTCTAGGTTGCTTTTTATTGTTGAACATTATAAAATGTGTTTTGTTTACATTAAGTGATAATTTGTTCGCTCGAAACCACAGGTCTAGTTTTTTTAGTTCGTTGTTAATAACAGTGCTTATTTCATCTGTGTTACTAGCGGAATAAAAAATGTTTGTATCATCAGCAAACAAAATAATGTCAAGCAATTTTGAGACTTCACACATGTCATTTATGTACAGAATAAATAATAACGGGCCAAGGATGATGGCCTGATGTCAACCTGAAAGCATTTGCTGCTCCTTTTTGGAGTGGAAGCTGTGACTGACTCAGGTGTGGAATCCTCTGTATCACAGGAATCCGTACGAGAGCTGTCATATTCAGTTGCTGTATCTTCAGATGACCCATTCTTGGTCGACGGTGGACTATCTCGAGCTGCTGCCAGAATGTCAGCAAATAACTGAAATAACAAATGACCCTTATAGAATTTGCCAAAAAATAAATTGTTGTAGGTTTCTGACAAAAGCAAACAAAATCCTGTCTTTTACCATCTTGTCAGAAAGGAGTACATCCATTTGTCTAGTCATTTGCCCAGCTTCCAAGTGTGAACAGACTGCCTAGCTGTGAAAAATACAAATTAATAAATTTATTTCAAGTTGCAAGGTATGTATTGTTTATTCTATGATAAAAACATCATAAATAATTGATATCACGCTTACATTCAGAATCTACACAGAGACATAGTTACTTTTGTTATGTTACACTTTTATGCAAACAATTACCTGGAAAATGTGACAATATATTACTTGTGAACATTTTATTTTTGGTTATAACTAATCTATTAAATATACAATAGATAGGTTTGCAACTTGCATTGCATTTATTGTTATTGTTTCACAACTTGGCAAATTACCATTTTCACACTTGGTAGCTGGGCAACGACCCACATCCGAATGTGAACATATTTAAGTATTGCTTCTTACTGTTTAAAAAACTTATGATAACAGACTAACCTGACTCGGCAATGAGTATAATTAAAATAATTATTTCTTATTTGCATGTAAAAGTACATAGATTAATTAAATGCATAACTAACAAACTAGCATCAATTAATTTGTTGACGTTTTTGTTTTATTGCCTTACATTCCTGTAACCTTGATAATGATAAAAACAGTCACCTGAATCGATTTGATTACACTATCAAATTGTCCACAAAACTGAGTATATGTAGATTTATTATAGTAGTATCGTGCATAACTACAACATTTAGAATATAAGATACTTAGGAAGAGTTCCGTGATATGATTGGAACCAATGGGGTACAATGACAATAAGTTGAATAACTTATTTTGACACACACGAGACCGTCCAGTCCAGGCATTATACTAGACCTACAGAATAATAATAATAATAGCAGAAATCACATATAAGAATTACCTTGATTCGTTGCCGCTTTCGGTGAGCAGACCTCGTAAATTCATCACTCGTAGAAGGAACCTGGTACCCCGAAGAAGCCATGGGTGTAGTTGCGGAGCCGGCTGTAGTGGCAGCGGAGCCTGCAGCGGCGACTGCGGCACTGGAACTACGCTTGCGAGACCCGCTTGCCTTCGACTCGGGCAAAGCGGCCGTCGATCCTGCCCGTGCCGACGCCTGTCTTAGGCGGATTGACGGCTTCTACTGCCGGGAATATTGTTGGGACTGCATCGCTTTTCAACGATATTCGAGCACCAGGATATCCAAGGGTTGCCAACATCTCCGGATCGCGATCAAAACAGTTTTTCTCAAAATGACCGGAGCAAAGCCGGCTGTGTTTCGTCGGCTTGATGTTAGCTCGCTTAATTTTTGCGATCTATTTCTTAAATAAAACTGGATCCGTAGGGAACTGAAAAAAAATGTTGTGGTGTTCTATGATTAGAAGAGTTTGCATTATAACCGAATGCCGCACAATGAACCATGATGATATTCGCATTACACAGCCACCTCTGCCGTCATATTGCTGAGAATGAATGTAAACAAGCGGTCGCTGTACCGGCAGAGTCATGTCTGACGTCACATCTCAGCATCCCAAAAAGCGCGCCAAAAATATGCATATTCGAAAATGTCCGGATGTACAACATAAAATGTGGAATTTCTAATTCTTTGATTTTTGGGGATTTGTTTTGGTTGGTGGACATGGAAATATATAGCAGGATCTAATTTAACATGAATTCAAGCAATACATGTTTTTATTCCCTTTAACGTGGTCGTTGCTAAAAATAGGTTAACTCTAATCAATCACATACAATTAAATAGTACCAGAATGACACTACGGTAATTGCGACAACTAATGCCATCACGATTTAACTCGATAATAGCTAGCAGTAGCAGCTATCACTATCACAGTATCAGTGACACTGTCGGTCACACTCAGTGTGAGTCACACTCACGTCACAGTGTCGGTGCGCGGGCTTCACAAACCTGCTACAAAATTATGCCCACAAACACGCGAGTATGATGTTGGCTGCCAATTGTTGCGTTTCACTGCTGCGGTCCACTTTTCTCTACGTTCTTTGTCAGTAGGAAAACTATAAAATGGCACATTTGGAGTGTTACCTCTCCGATTATTGCAACTGTCAGCACTACATGTCTCTGGCATGGCTTCTGACGCTTGACAGCTAAAATGGCGTCACAACAAATATCACGTGACCCCGTGACGTCACATGAAAGACCTATACTGGAAACTGTTGACGGTGTCACGGGCCCCGATTCACCCGTGCCAGGATTCACCGCCTACTTTCGGCCCGCGACGGTAGCGGGCCCAGAGTAGGTGCGTGCCAGGATTCCGCGTTGTTACTAAGGTGGTTTGCGTTAGTAATACGAAATGTTTTCCAGTATAATTGTTAGTATACATATTAACAATAAAATGGAATAACTTGCATGATTATTTTCACGCACACAAACATATTGTGTGATTTAGGGCGCTCTTTTTGTTGTTCATGATCTGTAATCGAGGTTATAACTAGTACCGAGGCTATCGTGATATGTGGCGCACGGCACTGTCTATATGCACAGCCGCGGTGTCGTGCTATTCTTGTGTGCATACGAAATACTTTCTTCTTGAAATGGTGGTAAATTAATCAACAAAATTAACTGTTTGCTTTAATAAATAAAAAATATAGTAGGCCTGCTTATTCTGATTGCCTTCTTATGTAACAATGTTATGTTTATTTATCCTTTATTTGATGGATAACTATTTGCACACATTAGGGTACAGCACATTGTGTGATAAAAGTGGCTTTAATTTATATATATATATATATATATATATAAATATATATATAGAAAACGCTTACAAGGGGTGCCTCTTGTTCACATACAAGTGAATTACAATATGTAGTGACCGGTTTCTTCTAGGTAAATTCCTAAACATGTTATTGAAGTAACTTGAATTATACTAATTACATCATGATCATCGTCTTATTTTCAGGAATAAATATAATAAATCAGTTTTATTTCTGTTTAGTGATATTTTGTTACAATGAATTCATGCTGATATCCTATTGTGTTCCGAATTTACTTCTTCAATAAGCCTAGTAACATTTGTGTGTAAGTGAAACCTATATGTGCCATCTGTAAATACCATATTTATTGTTTTAACAATGTTGTTTAAGTATAACATAAACAGAACTGGACCTAGCATAGATCCTTGTGGAATAACACATGTGGCTGTCATTACTTCCGAATCTAACTGATTATATAAAATAAACTGTTTTCTACTTAATTTCTAAACTACAGTAGACATACATCTCTTATTCAATAACAACTGAGTTTATTATGTACAATATCATGTTCTGTGGTGTACAATTTAACAAATCCAATCCACAAATCATCTAGGCTAAACAACCAGCCAACCAACCAACCAATATTTGGTGTTATTAGCAACACATTCAACTGACTGGATTGAACTGCCTTCAGTCATTGCCAGTGTATTAATACACCATACATCGACAACTTCATAAAAGAAACATTTAAGCACCTTCATAGCCAAACCTGCTGGCTACTAACAAACTAACATATGCGCACACTCAACACCTTCATAGCCAAACCTGCTGGCTACTAACAAACTAACCTATGCGCACACTCAACACCTTCATAGCCAAACCTGCTGGCTACTAGCAAACTAACCTATGCGCACACTCAACACCTTCATAGCCAAACCTGCTGGCTACTAGCAAACTAACCTATGCGCACACTCAACACCTTCATAGCCAAACCTGCTGGCTACTAACAAACTAACCTATGCGCACACTCAACACCTTCATAGCCAAACCTGCTGGCTACTAACAAACTAACCTATGCGCACCAACACCTTCATAGCCAAACCTGCTGGCTACTAACAAACTAACCTATGCGCACACTCAACACCTTCATAGCCAAACCTGCTGGCTACTAACAAACTAACCTATGCGCACACTCAACACCTTCATAGCCAAACCTGCTGGCTACTAACAAACTAACCTATGCGCACACTCAACACCTTCATAGCCAAACCTGCTGGCTACTAGCAAACTAACCTATGCGCACACTCAACACCTTCATAGCCAAACCTGCTGGCTACTAACAAACTAACCTATGCGCACACTCAACACCTTCATAGCCAAACCTGCTGGCTACTAGCAAACTAACCTATGCGCACACTCAACACCTTCATAGCCAAACCTGCTGGCTACTAACAAACTAACCTATGCGCACACTCAACACCTTCATAGCCAAACCTGCTGGCTACTAGCAAACTAACCTATGCGCACACTCAACACCTTCATAGCCAAACCTGCTGGCTACTAACAAACTAACCTATGCGCACACTCAACACCTTCATAGCCAAACCTGCTGGCTACTAACAAACTAACCTATGCGCACACTCAACACCTTCATAGCCAAACCTGCTGGCTACTAACAAACTAACATATGCACACACTCAACATCTCATTTTCTTACCTCAGAGACCAATTATACCAACCAATGGCACCTATCAAATATGCATTCCCTCTGTGGGTAGGCTGAATTCATACATGTGACCCACCATTCCAAAAATTCTTACTGATGGTCATTACGAGTTATGAGCCACTGTCACAATTTGTTATTGAGTATCCATTGTGAAACATTCCTGAATAGACAAACCTGTCATGTGTTAGTTGTGATATGGAAATTGTAAAAATGTTACCAACATGTGTTTCATACTGAGTTTTGTGACAACTGTCAATTTTTTATTACTGACAATGTTCTAAACTATGGCCAACAGTGTGAAACCACAAAGTGAAAAATCACAGCTGACAGAATTAAAACCACAGTCAAGAAAGTAAAAACCATAGCCAGCTGAGAAAAAACTTTGAAATTGTTTTTCTTGAAACCATACTTTTTGCATTTTTAACATTAAATTAACTATATCTCTGGAAGTAATGAGAATATAGTTATTATTGACAGATGAATTTCTCGAGTAGTGTCTCATTTTGGCATGGTGGGTCACAAATGTTGTGCATTAAACTTTCAACACTGTTTCTCAAAACATGAATTCTTTCACTAATCAATTCAGCATTGAATAACTTTGCCAACAATTTATTTACACAGTTTCCTTGGTAACATTGCATAGGTCTTTGAGGAACACTATCCTCCTGTCAGTAATTGTGTTGGCCAGGTTGGTGCCATTGCATAGATCTTTGAGGAACACTATCCTCCTGTCAGTAATTGTGTTGGCCATGTTGCACACATTACACAGTCTTAGTTCACTAGCTGACATTGCACACTCTCAATTCACTGTACAGTATAACCACCTTAAAGAGAAAAAGATGGGCGGTTGCTTTACAACAGTAATGAGTTTAGTAGATTAACAGTAATTTAAAATGAAAAAAAAATTAACACAGTGACAGGGTGCCAATTTGCAGGGGTAACTACATTGTGAGGTTCTACTATATTCTCTTAGTACAGTTCTACTGTACTCTCTTAGTACAGTTCTACTGTACTCTCTTTGTACAGTTCTACTGTACTCTCTTAATACAGTTCTACAGACAAAACAACCCAAGTTAACAGTAATACTGACAGCAATTCAATTATTAATTCTGCACTAGCTTACACCCATGCATGGTGCAACAAACCAAGGCTTACACCCATGCATGGCGCAACAAACAAAGACTTACACCCATACATGGCGCAACAAACCAAGGCTTACACCCAAGCATGGTGCAACAAACCAAGGCTTACACCCATGCATGGTGCAACAAACCAAGGCTTACACCCAAGCATGGTGCAACAAACCAAGGCTTACACCCATGCATGGTGCAACAAACCAAGGCTTACACCCATGCATGGCACAACAAACCAAGACTTACACCCATGCATGGTGCAACAAACCAAGGCTTACACCCATGCATGGCACAACAACCAAGGCTTACACCCATGCATGGTGCAACAAACCAAGGCTTACACCCATGCATGGCACAACAAACCAAGACTTACACCCATGCATGGTGCAACAAACCAAGGCTTACACCCAAGCATGGCACAACAAACCAAGACTTACACCCATGCATGGTGCAACAAACCAAGGCTTACACCCATGCATGGTGCAACAAACCAAGACTTACACCCATGCATGGTGCAACAAACCAAGGCTTACACCCATGCATGGCACAACAACCAAGGCTTACACCCATGCATGGTGCAACAAACCAAGGCTTACACCCATGCATGGCACAACAAACCAAGACTTACACCCATGCATGGTGCAACAAACCAAGGCTTACACCCATGCATGGTGCAACAAACCAAGGCTTACACCCAAGCATGGCACAACAAACCAAGACTTACACCCATGCATGGTGCAACAAACCAAGACTTACACCCATGCATGGCACAACAAACCAAGACTTACACCCATGCATGGTGCAACAAACCAAGGCTTACACCCATGCATGGTGCAACAAACCAAGGCTTACACCCATGCATGGTGCAACAAACCGCGGCCAGCAGTTAGCACCATTGCAGTACTTTGATTTTAAATTCATTCACAGTGGCGCAATCTGGAGAACTGCTAAGGTTTCCTGTACAGTTTCCATGTTTCTCTGATGAGTGGAACAGCAAATTTATAATTAAATAACTCCATCTGTGTTTTTAATACATCGCCAATCAGTAGTTGAGATGTCATTGTTCCAAGGAAGCGAATGAACACAGAAATGTGTGACTGGGGCCGTGGCACCTGGGAGGAGATACCTCTACATAGCCCCAACATTAGAATATTAATTTACAGATTATGTATCCAAGTTTTGTCATATCAACTATATGTACATGTTTGTATACATAAGAAACATTTCGGTAAACTATCTACCTATAAGGTCCATCCCAGCCATACGCATTGGTTCAACAATCTTTATTGGTGTTAGCTTTGGAGCCACAGTCTTGAGTTTCTCGTACCGTTGACATGCATCGCATGTGGCAATCTGAAACATGACAAATAACAAAGTAAATGCAACATGCTTATGTGAGAATAATTTTTTTTTTTTATAACAAAATCTATAACAATTCAAATTCATTACAATGATTTTGTTATATAAATTTCTAACAAATACAGTGTATCTAAATTTTTGATTGTTAATTTATGGCTTGAGTGCTGAAATTCAATGCAAAACACACAATAGGTAACACCGATGTTTATGATTATATATAAACAATACCAGACATCTAGTTTGTTAAACATGCAACATTAAAACAACCAGTTTGCTTCATAAATTGATTACAGTGTATGAAGTAGTACTGTCAATGTGAAGGCCACTTACGTATGTCTTGACATCATCTTTCAAACCCTTCCAGTAGAAACGCTGGGTGATCTTATCTACAGTGGCATTGATGCCACTGTGGCCAGCATGCGGTGCCGAGTGCATCTGCGACAGGATTCTTCTTTCATCCACATCAGTGATGATGAGCTGACGTATGTTGGTGTGGGTGGTGGCTCCAGTATCTAGAAATATTTATTAAGTCACAAGCATTATTTGTAAATGTCGGTACTTATAGCAAGAGTACTATTATTTTATAGTTGTAACGTTATTTAAGAAAGTAAATTAACTAGACCATTGTTTACTTCTCATTTGAAGCATCATCCAATTCAGTGCTCAAGATACTTTTTCTAGCGTAACAATTTAGGAGGGTTGGCATGTTTTTGTTCTCGTAGTAGAAAACATGCGGCAGAAATACTTTCTACCTCTGCTATCAATATCAACATTTCTATTTCCTTCTTACACCATTACAGTGTCATCTTGTGGTGCCAGCCCCAACAAGTTATTAAGACACAGACAACAAAAAAGGAATGCTGCCGTCCATGTGTGGTCAGGTGACAAGTCCTGTACACACGGGCACAACAAAATTCACACATAAATGCAAGTAGTTGGACAAAAGCCCCTCTGGGCAAATGTTACCCCAGACAAAAAACCTTTCTACCCTATTTCTGTCATGGGCACGGCAGGAATACCTACCTTGCAATTTAGTTGTATGATTTTGAAACTTTGATTTACTTACTTAAATTCCAGAACAGCTCTTGACATAACAAATTATACACTTTACATTAACATTTGTAGACATTTCCTATCTTATCTAAGTTTTGGAGAATTGAAGATCATTTTATAATCTAAGTCAATGGATATGTATACACTGGACATTCATTTTAGGGAAAGTGCCCTTGCAGGACCTTGCCCAATGCCTTTATTTAAAAAAATTGCCCACCATAAGTTTATTCAAATACCCTAAAAGTAAGCCATTATTTTAAAACAAGGGATTTCACTCATTATGTTATGTCATTTCCAGGGCAAATATTTATTAATGTAATCAATTATCATGCATAATTTCCATAGCACCAGAAATAATTAGTCAAAGTCAATTAATTAAATGTTGAAAATAATAACTGTTTGGTGAGCATTTCCAATTCAACATCAATATAATTACAAGAGGAGATGAAATGTTTCGGTCAATAAGCCCATACCCGGGGTAATTTTGCACAAAGTGCAATACCAGTTGGGATCGAACCAACAACTAAAACCGAGACATTAGCATCTACCATTAATTACAAACAAAATTTTGTTTTATAAAGTTAATAATTTACTCCAAAAGGCAAGCTGATTGTCTTTGAAAGACTTTATGGTAACCTTTCTCTTGGCCTAGGCATTGTGCGGTGTGGTCAAACAGCATTAGTGACTTATGTCAGAAATAATGTGGAAACAAATTAACAAGTGTTCTGAGCACTAATTCCAACTGACAGTGAAATATCAGTTAGTAAAACCAAAACATTCTGGGTGAGAAATGTCAAGTGAAAGAGTAACTTACAAAAATCACTTTATCAATACGATAGTAGCGTTTGATATTCATACCTGCAGACAGAATGTCAATGTTTAATAGTAAAGATTTAAGAAATCCGAGTTAACCGAATGAAAGAAATATGTCCAGGCAGGGAAATCGCGTCAACTTAACTGAAAATTGGATTTTAGAGAAGTAGACTTATGCAAATTATTTTAACCATCTAAGATACAAAGACAGCCATGGTCGAGAAAAAAGGGTCGACTTTAATTAAAATTGACTTAACCGAGTTCGAGTTATGTGGCGTGCACCGTACTTCCTTTCTTTATTAAACAATCATCAGCACATTTATTTTTCACAATTCTCAATAACCGAGTTCTTTTATTTTGCAGATGCAGCAGGTGTCCAGAAAGTGACGATCAAACAATGTGTCTTTGTGTAGTCTGTTTTTGTTGCATGCTGTCAACATTGGAGGAGTCGGCTGTTTTTCTTGTTCAGACATTGTACAACAGTGTTTCTCAACTTAATGTACTGATCATCCTCTAAAACGTAGAACATGAAATAAGTATAATAAACAAAGACTACATAAAATAATACATTCCATACATAGTATCTGCCACCTTTATCATATCTCCAGGCGCTATACAAGTCTTTAGAAGGGCGCGAAGAACCAGTAGACAGTAGTGTGGTGGTTAATAATTATGCCATAAATCAATACTTTTGTAGTAGAAGAGACAATTTAGGTTTACTGCTAAATTGGGTATAACAATTGTTATTATTTAATTATCAAATGGGTAAACCGTCATTTGGGATATAGTTTGCCAGTTTCTTGATGCTCTAACATTGTTCTGTTCGAATTAAACATAACACTGAAAATCATATAGGAAAAAACAGTTAGGCATTTTAGTCATTAGGTCATTGAGTCAATTAATCGAAGCTAAACTTCATAATATATTGTTGTTATTAACCTTATTTTAAATTATGTGGTTACTGTGGGATATTCCTCTGTACAGAGGTCACCAGACTATTGTGAAGAATAAGAAGTAACAAAACAGTTGTTTCATAGCAATGAACAAAGCAGACCTTTCTCGGGAACAAAATACATTTCATAGAGTTTGCAGCAAAGTTGGCCTGGACTTCTGAGTCAATGTTGGCCTGGACTTCTGAGTCAATGTTTCGTCGACTTTGTGTACCACATTTCTCAGCTCAACAGGGGATAAAACAAATCAAATAATTTAACAAAACATTTACTAATACAGTGTCTGATCTTGTATAACAACCATGTGACACAGCAGATAGGATGCACAATTTTGGGCAGTAGGCGTCTCTTGAGAGATTTTCTTTTTTGATTTATTTGGTCTAAGTAGGCCTACTTCACTCAAAACAACTTTTCTAAGAGTTTGTTTGCACGACGTTCAAATAATTTGAGAAAAAAGGGATGAATATATAACATAATCATTCGCGGAGCAGCTGTGCGAATAGCGTCGTCCTTTCGGGAAACGTTTTGTTGTATTTAATGAGAAACAAATTAACACTAAGTTTACTTGTATTGCGTCAGTTCATTACTAGTTAGGACTATGGATCGCTAACATTTTACCCACCGTCTATTTCGTATTTATTGACCGCTTTGTGTATTGCATTCCTGATGCGTTGACGCCAATGATTGACGGCGACACCGTTGTCGGCTCCTGCCAGGACTGGGCGATGTGTGCCCTGCACCAACTAATGCTTAAAGCATGCCATACACATCACGTATTTGTTGTCTCTGCCCCCTATAGTCACCATACCTCCTTAAAAACACGTAGAACTAAATAAATCGACGTACAACTACTAATTCACATAAACTATACGAACTCGGATACTTCTGGATGGCGATCAATGCACTAGCTGAGCAGATGTGTGAAGAAGAGGGGGTGGGATTCACAGATTTATGGGGATACTTTGTTGGGAGGGAAGATATGTACATGAGAGATGGCCTCCATCTTAGTGGAAAGGGGGCAGCAGTTTTCTCAGAGAATCTGCTGCAATCTGTTGACAGTGGGACAGGTTGCATCAATTTAAACTAGATTCGCAGGGGGGACTCACAGAAAAGCCTGAAAATGGAGGCATAGATAAAGACAGCACAAATAAATCAACAAATAACAGTCTGGAAAACTCTTCTGAAGCTGGATATAAATGTGTTTGTTTAAATGCAAGGAGTATAGTAAACAAAAGAAATGAACTAAACATTATGGTAGAAGATATTGACCCTCATATAATAGGTATAACCGAATCCTGGACCACCACCGATATATCAGATGCTGAATTGGGACTGACAGGATATGTAATGTTTAGAAAAGATAGAATAGGAAGAAAGGGAGGTGGAGTTATTTTATATATTAAAGAATCTATTCAGGCTTATGAAATAAAATTAGAAAGAGAAGCAGATTGCGAAGAAGCTGTTTGGTGTAACATAGTTACAGGAAAATCAACGTTAACAGTTGGGTTAGTTTATCGAAGTTCAAACATAAGCATAGAAGAGAATGAAAAAATACAAAACGCTATAAGGGAAGTAAGCAAACGGGACTGTATTATTATGGGGGATTTTAACCATGGGCATATACAATGGAAATCTCTACAGAGTATGGGGAGAGAGGACCACAAGTTTTTAGTTTTAGTTCAAGATACATTCCTTTCTCAACATGTGCTAGAACCAACCAGGGGTGAGAATGTATTAGACATAGTTTTGTCCTCACAGAATGAATTAGTTGACAATGTCAAGATATGTGAGCCACTGGGGAGTAGCGATCACAACCAGATACATTTTACCATCAAAGTAAAATCAGAAAGGAATAGCAAAAAGCAGTATAGGAGAAATTTCCACAAAGGAAGGTATAAGGACATGAGGAAATATTTAGCAAAGATAGACTGGAATAAGACACTGAAAAATAAGACGGCAACAGAATGCTGGAATATATTAAAGAGTGAAATTAAGTGCATAATCGATAAATTTGTACCCTTCAAAAAACAAGGAAAACGGTCCAAAAAGAAACACTTATCGAAAGAAGCCATTAGAAAAATTAAGTATAAACAAATGATGTGGAAGTCATATAGATGTACTGGAAATGATGAAGACTACAACAATTATAAAGAAGCACTTAACCAAGCTACAGCTGAAATTAGAAATTCAAAGAGAAGCTATGAACAACAATTAGCTAGTAATATAAAACATGACAGCAAGAGTTTTTATGCGTATGTTCGAAGCAAACAGAAAGTTCAAGATAAGGTCGGTCCTCTAGAAGATAGTGCTGGAAATATGATATCAGAGGGATTCATAATGGCAGAAGACCTGAATGAGTACTTTAGTTCAGTGTTTACCAGGGAAGATATTAGTTCACTGCCAATACCAGAGGCTAAGTTCAAGGGGGCAGATTCAGACTATTTAGGACAATTAATTGTAACCCCGGAAATGGTAGCTAAGAAAATAAGGGCTATGAAGGAAAATAAATCACCTGGAGTGGATGGTATTCCACCCAAACTACTATTGGAAATTGTAGAACAAATTAGCATACCACTTGCAACAGTTTTCAACTTGTCATTAGAAGAGGGAGTGGTTCCTTTAGAATGGAAAGAAGCAAACATTATACCGTTATTCAAAAAAGGTTCGAGAAACAAGTCAGAGAACTATAGACCAGTGAGTTTAACATCAGTGATTTGTAAATTATTAGAAAGACTAATTAAAGATCACATGGTGGATTTTCTTGTTAAACAAAACTTGATAAACCCATCTCAACATGGTTTTTTTAAAGCGAGGTCATGCTTAACAAATATGTTATGTTTTTTGGAAGACATCACTAAGTGGGTAGATGAGGGAACACCAGTAGATATCGTCTACTTAGATTTTCAAAAAGCTTTTGACAAAGTACCACATCAAAGATTACTGCTTAAACTAAAGGCCCATGGCATAGGAAATGGTATAATAAACTGGATAGAACAATGGCTGATTGACAGAAGACAACGTGTAGTAGTTGATGGGGAGGCTTCAAACTGGAAATCGGTATTGAGTGCGGTACCACAGGGATCAGTATTAGGTCCTATATTATTCTTAATATACATCAACGATTTGGATGATGAAATAACAAGCAAGGTGTTGAAATTTGCGGATGATACAAAAGTGTTTAGAAGGATTAAAAGTGATGGAGATAGACAGCATTTACAAGATGATCTTGACAGGTTGATGAAATGGTCTGAAAAATGGCAAATGATGTTCAATTTTGGGAAATGTAAATGCCTCCACATAGGACATGGGAACGAAGAGGTAGAATATACAATGGGGGGTACTGTACTAAGTACTACTGTTAAAGAAAAGGACTTAGGGTTAACCGTTAGTGCTGATATGAAGATTTCAGAGCAGTGCGGAATTGCAGCTTCAAAAGGAAATCAAATCCTTGGATTAATTAGGCGAAACATAACGTATAAGGAAAAAGAGCTAATAATACCGCTGTACAAAACAATAGTTAGGCCTCATTTAGAATATTGTATTCAAGCGTGGAGGCCATATCGCAGGAAGGACATAGATATGCTAGAAAGAGTGCAGAGGAGAGCAACTAAAATGATACAAAATCTGAGGGATCTTAGTTATGAAATACGCCTAAAAAAATGCGGTTTAACAACACTAGAGACCAGGAGATTGAGAGGAGATCAGATAGAAGTGTTTAAAATATTGAAGGGTTATGAAAATATTGATAGAAATATGTTTTTCTCAGTTAAGAAAGATAGAAGGACTAGAGGACATGATCTTGCATTAGCAAAGGAGCAGAGTAGATTGGATATAAGAAAGTTTTCATTTTCACAAAGCCAAAGGACTGTAAATGAATGGAACAGATTACCTGCTGATTGTGTGGGTGCTAGTAGCGTGAATATGTTTAAAAATAAAATCGACACATACCTCAGACGGGCGGGATACACATAGATAAAAAGGTCGGACTCTCGAAAAGCCAAGGGCTTCCTTGTCCACCTGCTACCTAGAGTTAATTCTCTGGGTGGCAATCTTGTTAAATCTTGTTCTGGCACGGCTGTGAAAAACGTGACGTCACATCTCATCAAAGTGCCTACTGCGCGCGCATGCGCAGTATGCGTTTTGAGGAATCCTGGCACGGCTGAATCGGGGCCCGGGACAGCGGAATTAGCACGACACTTTTAAATAATTATTTAATTTTTTTTTAAACATTACTATTATCTTGCATAACCTGGTTCACCAGAGATAGGGTGGTATATGTACGTATTTACGATGTGCTGTCCTTTTCTACACGGTCTTTCAACAACCTGTGAAAACCTGTACTGTATTGAGTAGTGAACCACTCTCCTCAAGAGGGCGCCACTGTGGGACCAATGGCTTTTAGAGTCCCTTCCGAAAGACACAGTCAATGTGAGATGAACACCGCTCCCCACTGTGAACACATTTCAAAAGATCAAAATAATGTATGGGAAGGTTGGCCCCACGATAATAGGGAAGCTTTGAGCCACTCCTGAACGTTGTTAATGCTTAACCGACCTTTATTTTGTCAGTTCTCTAGAAACAGGCTTTGATACTTACAACTCCACGGCCATTTGTTTCATTATGGACAACTAACGGTGCGCAAAATTACAATTGCGCGCGTTTTAACCGATAACATATTTTCGAGTTGAGCTATACGCATACGCACACACCACACACACACACACACACACACACACACACACACACACACACACACACACACACACACACACACACACACACACACACACACACACACACATTTCGTGTTTAGTTGTTTTCTTTATACAACTACCATAAGTAATGCAATGTTGTTGGCAAGGCAATGGCATTTTAACAGCAAGGGATATATGTTCTGTCCATACCTGAAACAGATATTGGCAGGTATTATTCGATCTAATTTTCGATAACACTCGTTTTGCGTGTATTATTTAAACTGTAAACATGGAACGCGCCAACACCTTGTAGGAATATAGAAATTACAATAAACAAGTGGTCTGTGGAGTACCTTGCACTCTCCAGAACAACTAGTCCGTGTGACTGCCTACTTTTCCGAGGACATTACACCGTTTTACAGCAGTATACATCAGCTTGTCGTCAAAACTGGCCACCAGAAGTCGCTGTTTGCAGCAAAAAACTGTTAATAAACAAACGTTTTGACGCTCACTATAGCCCAATTTCCTTTGTCGTGGGACTGACGCTCACGAAATTAACGCGCACGTTATAGTTATTTTTATAGTTGAATAAGCTCCTGAAACGAACGTACGGTAATTTGCTCATTATCCAAACAGACTATACATTTCGTATTTATTGGAAGATGCCAACATCAGCCGGGGAAACTGTTACAAAAATGCGGGAAAACTCTGACAAGCGTCATCGACATTTCCGTGAGTCCTGGCTGCAGAATCCACGGATGGAACGCTTCATATAAGAAGTCACGAAGACCACACATGACCAGGAGCCAGAAGAATGTGGCTCCATAGGCGCGGAACAGGGGGGAGGGGGCAGCTGTCCCCTCTGGAATTTCTCCGGGGGGGGCATGCATACATATGGTTCTGCCCCCCCCCCCATGAAATGTAAGCGTGAATGTTTGTTTTTGTGGCGAGCGTCAATGGCGGGTGGAAATGTATTAATATGTATTTTTGTCGACTGTGAAAGGTGTGTGCAATTGGAGGGCAGATAGATGGTTTTGTGCCTCCCCCTCCTAAAAATTCGACAGAAAACTTAAGGTCGATATCGTAGTTAGCGAGACAGTTCAAGTCGAGACCGCGTTTTTTGAGTATCGGTGTCACTAACGCATGCTTCTTGTCCGCAAGTACGACGCCCGATTCGACTGACGTGTTCATGATGTCTGTAAGAATCGGTGCTGGTACGTCGATGTTGTCTTTCACCAGGCTCGTCGGCATCGGGTCAAGGTCGCAGGATTTCGCAGACGACTGGAGAATTAATCACACACATGTGCTTGTGATTGTTTGTATGAAGAGGCCTTTGACTGGTGTGACTTTTTTCTTTGTACTGATAATAATAATAATAAGATAACTTCTATTGCGCCTAAATCCTTGGAAACCAAGCTTAGAGGCGCATCAAAACAAAAGGGTTGGTCAATCTCAAAATCCATAAGTAGTTTTCCAGTTGTCAACAGATGGGTCAAGGCGCTAGGGAGCTACGGTGGTTAAGCAAGGTTGTAAAGATACGTTTTTAAATGACGACGGAATTTTGTAATATCTTCAACTGATCTAACACTAAGAGGAAGCATATTCCAAAGAGTTGGTGCAGCAACAGAAAAAGCCCTAGTTCCAATGTTAGTGTTGACTCTAGGAACAAAAAGTAGGTCAGAACTAGATGATCGAAGCTGGATAGATTTTCTTACAGGAGTAAGCAATAAATGCAAATAAGATGGTTGCTTATTGGACAGTGCCTGGTATGTAATGGTACAGATCTTAAATATTATTCGATATCGTACAGGAAGCCAATGCAAAGACTTCAAAAGTGGCACAGAGCGAGAAAAACGAGGAGATCTTGTAACTACTCTTGCTAGACAATTTTGGACACGTTGAAGTTTTGTGATATCCTTGCTAGCGATATTATAAAGGAGGGAATTGCAATAGTCAAGTCTGCTGCTAACAAGCGCTGTTGCAATAGTCTTAGCAACAGAAAATGACATATACCGGCGAATACGGCGAAGATCACGAATATGATAAAAACAGCAACGACATGTTTGAGATATATGTTGTCGGAAATTGAAGCTACTATCAAAGATCACTCCTAGATTCCGCACCGAGGTTGCTGGCATGATATACTGATTCAAAATACGCGTAGGGAAAAAACCATCCAGTTTACAACGCTGCATTGGAGTACCAATAATGATCAATTCAGTTTTATTTGCATTTAATTTCAACTTGCTGCCAGTCATCCAATGGAAGATATAATGGCATGGTTAAATCTAGGTTTGTTTCAGGGTGATTCTGAACATGCATCCACCACATTTAGCGGATGGATGTCACTGCTACAACATCCTAAAACTGTCAAATAGCATTGCATTGAACAGAGGGAGTTGAACTGTTTATGATGTGAGGCAGATAACTAAAGACCCGGTGCTTTGGTCGCAAGGGGAAGAATGGGAGAAGGGTTCTCCCGTTTGGGTGAGAAAAAATAATTCAATGATTTATTTACCACATTCTGGTGTATTTCTATCCACAAGAGTTCTTATTAGCATATCCAGAACTAAGTTTTACGTGTACGTTTATGCATAGCTTTGCTAAATTCAAAAAATAAAAAAGTCTTAAGAAGTCGGGGGTGGGGGGCAGTTGACAAAATACAGATACAAAATAGTGCCCTTTTGGTTTAAAGGTGCCTTTTTTGTCTAGCGTATATTACTGACGTCACTGTTATTTTGGTGATTCCCTGCTAGACAGTGCACTCTGGGCGAAGCACGCGAAGAGATTTCGTTGGCGAGTAAATGCATCCGGGACTGCAGGACCATCCCGTCAGGATGGGATGAAATATGACGCCGTGTTGGGCTGGTGGCCAACTCTACAGGTATGAGATTCGTAAACTCTGAACGGCACGCCTTCAGCGTTATCATCGCGCCAATGCTGGAAACAGATCAATCAACAGCTGACTACTATCGCATCAATATACTTTACCCAAATATTGATCACGTCCTTGATTAGTTGGCTGAACGATTTTCGAGTGACCATCATGGACTCACTGCAACTGAAGACCTCCTGCCGTCCAACCTACAGAAACTAGACGATGCCAGGGGCGGATCTAGAGATGGTAGTCTAGGGGGAGGCACAAAAACCTCCACTGGCGGCGGAACCAAATGGTGTAAAAAAAATGTCGCTACCGCACCGCCGTAAATTCACATCTCCGCTGCCGCGGCTCGACTGTGACATCAGAAGGCATGGGGGGTGCTATTGGATTTTTATCGTCGCTGCGCGGCCATAATTTCAGCTCTTCTTGAGGTTCTGAGGAAGAGCTAGGGGGTGCCGTTCAAAATTGTTCGTCTTTCACCTTATTGTAACCTAAATGGGGACACATTTCTAAAGGTCTAGAGGGCACGGTGACGTGGGACCCTTTCAAAAAAAGGTTTACTGTCACGCAAAATGTCAATGGTCTAGTGGGCACGTACCCCCAGTCCCCATCGATCCGCCTATGGACAAAGGGCTAACTGAGTATTACAATATATCTCGTTTCGGCTGAACAAAACGAGCTTCCTGTGAAAGAGGTACGATGACCCTCAAGTTCCACGATCGTCGTCTTCACGAGAAGTGCACTCTGGATAAGTTTAACCTGCAGGGACCATTGGAAATACTTCTACTTATCAGAACTTCCACTTATCAGGATCTATGTGTTTTGTATTGTACATTGTCATCGGTTAACTTTGCGCGAAGTCTGCGCTCTCCATATCCGCACACTAAAGTAGGCACACGTAAAGCAGTGCGAGAAACCCCGATATGTAAGAGTAACTCAATCCTTCAAAAGGCATTACACCAATCCGACGTTTTATATCCGTGCGGGCGGACACAATTTCATTGTTTTGTAAGAGCGATTTTCAGAATTCTACTTAACCGAATGAAAGAAATATGAGCGTGCTGCTAGATAGAGTCGACTTAACCGAAACTTCGGCTTAAAAGGAGTCGACTTATGCGGATTATCTTTTATTATATGAGATACAAAGACAACCGGGACCGAGGAAAAAGAGTCGACTTATGCGAAAATTGATTTAACCAAGTTAGAATTATGAGGAGTGCACTGTATATCCATAGAAAGTCAAATTATCTTCCCACCCGGAAGAGGATTTGTGTAAAGCTAATTGGCTAATTGGCTAATCACTGCATGCGACGGCGAGAAGAAGTGATCTTGTAAAACAATTTCAGACGGGTTTAACAGTTGGACCGATATTCCGTATATGACGCATAACTGTCGATTTTGATAAATGCATTGTCATTTGATATTAATTATATATTTTCGTGTATTTTTTTTCATTCTCACGCAGCACGAGACCGATATTGAAACAATATTTGAGTTGTGTGCGAAATTCTCCAGAAAATACGCTAGATAGCACCAAGAGGAGGTACATTTTCTGGGAGAGTCCCCCCGCGTGAATTTCTATATTTTAGTGTATTTTTTATTACAACAGTTGTACATTTAATATGACACCCAATGCAAATTTAATTATTGTTATATCATTATATTGATTATTATTATTATACCATATTGTACAACTGGATAAATAAAAATCCCGACTGTCTAAGGGGGTGACTCACGGAGAGGAATCAGTGATAAAAGGAGACTACTGTTAACTGATGGCACTTGCCTCGATTTTCCAGGGTCCGTGATGTGACGCCACCATTTGTCGCTTGCAAGAGAACCCGTATTCATGGCTGTGACGAAGATGATTGGTTAAGCTGAATCAGGGTGACCAATGAAAGTGACTCGTGCTAGGCGAACTAAGTCGTCAAATTAGAGCAAACTTGTCTCAGTTTAAACAATTTAATTATTTGTTTTATTTCCAAGTGGAAAACAAACAAAAAACTACAAAGCAATAACATAAAACATTTAGAAATGGAAATGGAGGAAGATTGAAGCACAGTACGTATTAATCACTTCCCCATCACCACCATAACTTGTACAGGCAGGTTTATGAAACAGTTGTAACAACCTGGAAACGTATATTTAGAAAACAAACTAATTCACGAGTATGTTCAATTACATTTGTACATGTATATATAAAATATATTCACCTTTACCGTATTACGTGCATGCACTGTAATTATTAAGAAATAAGTGCTGAAGCCTTTTTGAGTATGCGAACTATACCTGGACAAGTTATTCTTTCGTTATAGGAGTCCCACAATTTAACTCAATTTACAGATTATACACATCGACATCAGAACATTCGAGTTTGGCGTACATGACAAGCATAATTTGTGATATTACATTTAAATGAACAAAAACGTCGTGTCCCATCTATATTTATGTCCTTGCAACTATTGCCCAAGAAGAAATACGGCAGATAATGTAATACTGAAAGTGTTTCTTTAACAGAGACATATTTACGCAATTAGTGGCAAATATGAAGGACTTTAGTATATGTTACGTTCTTCATTGTGTTGGTTCAAATAGTGGTACAAATTGTTGTAATCTTCGTAACATTTTTGAACCGCATATGACAGGAAAAAACCTTTATGTAAATAAACATAATACTTTTCCATAACAATTGAGATGTATTATAGTTTTAATTTTAAAAACATTATCCCAAGTACAACCGGTACTTCTGTAGGCTTAGTCAAAGTTGACTTTAAACACTGTGTCAAAAACCCGTTACGGAGATTACCTTTGTCTTTCAGGCTATTTTTCCAAGGAACCATCTCTCTGTTTTACTTGGCTGTTGGCTACTTTATACATTCCACGAAACTCGGTCACTGTCATATAAATCGATTTCCTGCTGCCAGGCAATAACGCGCAATTGAGGATATCGTGTTGTTTGTAATCTCCGTAACGTAAACCGAATAACCTGAAAACCATTACTGTCACCGGCCCTTTCAATGTGGAAAAGTCATTATTGTCACCAGTTTGACCAAACAGTGCACTTGCATGAGTCTCGGCATCATATTTTTTAGTAAACCTATTTACTGAAAACCACAATTGTAGATTTTTGTAACTCAATGGTTATATTCTTTCTGAGCTGCTCGGGGTCATTTCCGGAACAAAACATATTTGCATTCGAACCACCTTTAAACTTCAGTTACACGTTACATTGTAAAATGCAACGGAATTATAAAAGGATGTGCGTTTAAAAAACCTTTAAACAGTTTTTGCATTATCTATCAAAAATACAATAACGCCTATATAGCATTACTTGTAGCGTAGCTCAGTCGTCTAAGTGTAGTAGTGCCATTTGATGGTAACAGTCAAACCATGTTTTGCGTCCAGACTCTTTCTGGCGAGTTCACGCAGTCGGGCGGACTAGTGTTGGCACACGATGGTCTTCGGTTTAGTGTTGTGTATATTTCAATACATCGATCAGGCTTGCCCAGTTTTGTCTTCCAGTGCTATTATTTTCTTGGCCCTTGCGTAATCTAAGTGTACTTGATCCGTATTCCCGACATCCTCCTGGGTAATGTCTTCCGGTGCCACTTCCGACTTGCCGCCACAGCACCGCCGCCATACTTCGTAGGCAGCAAAGGCGACCAAAAGTGGGAGAGGCGTGGTTAGGCCCGTAGCCACCGGCCCGACCAGCGCAATTTCGACCTCCGGATGAGGGAGACAGTTAATCAGCACCATGGATGCGATGATGGCGTTCTGGATGCCCGTCTCGATGCCGATAGTGAGAACACTCACCCGGGATTGACGACAAACGGCAGCGAGACGATATGCATGTCACCACCCAGCACAGTCTGGCCGAGAGTAAGAAGCCACAACGGCATCATGACTGCAACAACAACGGCATTGTGAAGTTGTGACTGCAACATCGGCGGCAGCATTATGACTGCAAGAACGACATTGACAACAAGACTACAAAACGGCAACGGCATCATGGCTAAAACAACAACTGCATTGTGTCACAGTATTTTATTACTATAATCATCACATCATCCTATTTTATACATTTTGTCTTCCTATGTGTATGCATATAGTATTAAATTTGCCTATATCCTCAACTACCTCCCTATGATTCTACTTCTCCTAACGGAAGAAGTTGCACTTCCGTATCCTACTCTTTATTGATAATGCAGGCAGATTTTATCCCGGAACATTGCATACGTGAAATTGTGTGTTGCATCAAGCTAAAGGAAACATACGAATTTCTCACCGACACAAGCAATATTGCTGATAAAGGTCATTGTGACGCTGAGTGAAACGTCTCTGCGAAGCAAGAGCGTGAACATGTTGCTTTTGTTGCCTCCAGGTGAACAGCCGATGACAAAAAATCCAAGCGACAAAGAATGAGGAAAATTTTATAAACTTTATTACAATATATCTTTCTTTTGGTAAATATCTCGATTAACAAAATAAACAAAATAAAGAAATCCCGTAAACAAATCTTAATAGAACATAATAAACAATAACACTGAGTCTTTGGATTATCAAATTCCACTTCCTTTCTAAGGTGGATTATACCGCTACACGACCATACACTAGGCGCCAAGTGTTATCTAAGAATAACTTCCATAATATAAATACACAGTATAAGCTAGTCATCGCGGACTCTCATTACAGTAATCTGTTACAACACACACACACATATATACATATATATGTGAATACTTCAAGGGTAAAAATACCTCACTTCAAAACACAGATAACTACCAATCATAATGCAGCAAATAATAGATGCATTCAATCAGAAAATATACATTTATACTGGGCTAATCCCATCTCGAATATATACGAACGTTTGTTGAAGTCAACACGCCGAGCTCCGAACACAATTAGAACGGCGCCAGTATAGACAACTAATATATCAACGAACAGCAAAGAACATTTATTAACGCATCAAACAGTGCGCGTAAACATGCCGGAGAGCGAGACCAGTAACGTGACTCGCGTGAGCCGCAATCCCACAGATCTACATATATGGATATGACGATAGACTGGCGCGACCACTTTCCTTTAAGTCCTCTTCTATTCTAAGCAAATTATAGTAAGTCAACTGACTATTAATTTTGTGATAAACAATTAAACACAATGTAAAGATGCAACAATTAACACACACACTGTTTATGAAGTGACATAGTCTTGTAAGTACTTGGGCTTGACACGTCTGCGGACAGGTCGTGAAGTGTCGGCCGGTGTGTCGATTTTAGCTACGACTTCGTCAGTTGGAGTTGGTAGGACGGGTACCTCCAGCGGAGTAGCGATCGTCAGCGGAGTCTGAGGGGCCTCGTCGAACGAGACCACCGGGGCGTCTTCATCGGACTCGATATCACTGCCAGTGTCGTGATGGGGCGGTGGGGCTACGGTAGTTGGTCTGGAATTGGGGACTAAGTAGCACTCCGAGAGTTTCACCTTGTATGATGATGCACGAAGCTGGTGGCCGCTGAATTTTCGAATGAAACACCAGCGGTCTTCGACGGAGGTGACTAAATATCTGTCCCTCGCTGATGACTTGTTGCGATCGGATGTTATGTATACCAAGTCACCAACGTGGATTGTGTGTGTAGAAGCTTCTCTACCACGGGGGGCTTTCGCGAGTTCACTGTGAGGGTGGTTCCGTTCCCGCGACTGTTGTTGTTCCGTGATGAGAATGCGGTCAGCGATAGGTAGCTGCGCATTAGTGAACTGATCTCTCTGGAACCACATTTCTCGTGCCGAAAGGCCTCGGCTGCGGATTCGCGAGTTGAGCCGCGAGGTAGCGACTGCTAACAGTAGTGGGGACACAGTGCCGCCGCCTGGCTCTTGTCGGAGTATTTCGTCCTCCACTTCCGCCACTGCCTTCTCTGCCACCGGATTTTTGTTGGCGTTTTTGATTCGACCGATTTCGATACTGATGCCCAATCGTTGTAGTGTTGGGTCATCTACGAGAGCGATGAATCCGGGTGCGGGATCCACCCGAACGACAGCTGATGGTCCGTCAATGGGGCGAAGTTCCATGCAAAGACGGGCGAGACTGTCACGCAAGGCGTCGTGACGTTCGTTCTCTATAACACACGTAGACGTGTAGCTAGTCACGGTTTCGCGTACGACGAAGATTAGTTGACGATTGCGTTTGATCACGTCGACTGCAAACGAGATCCCAACGGCGTCGGGTGCGTCAGTTGAGGTCTGCTCAGTGAGCGTTGTAGGGACCTTTTTCAGCGATGCACACACATGGCACATATCGGTTACGCGCTCGATTGTACTGTCCAAAGAAGAAACTGCGACGCACTACGACTTTTAGTTGATTTTTGGATGGATGACTCAACTTCAGATGTATCGCAGTGAGTAGACCATCCAGTACCTGGCGAGGTACGACAATTAGTTCTCTGGATGGTGCGAATGGCACGTCTTGTCGGACCACAACAACGCCGTCGCGAGCCAGTGTTGAGGTAGTTAGGTATCGCTTAACGTCTTTGATGTTGGTTAGTTTCTTTGATGGGCGAGTGCCTTGTTTCAAGTGGGCACGGACGCGGCGCAAGTCTGGGCATTCTGCTTGTGTTGATAACCAGGCCGACCTACTCGTGAATGGAAGGCGAGCAGAGCCGGATACGATGTCTTCGACGCTGATGCTACCGACGACGGACTCTTCGATACGTGATATGAATGCGCATATCTGGCAACGCGGCTCCATGCATTCCGGCGCGTTTCGGCTGGCAAAGTCGGACGGCACATTCGCGGCTCCCGAGAGATGGCGCAGAGTGACTTGATATCTCGAGACGATCGTCAAAAACGAAGTTACGCGTGGGCTGGAGGAGAATTCTCCGCGGCATAATTTGTCGATTGCCTGGACGCATGGCTTGCTGTCCGTGAGAAGGCACGGCTTAGACTTGGACTGGATTATGTACGGGCTGAAGTGCTTAACTGCGGCTGCAATGCCGAGCGCTTCGATCTCACATGGTAGCCAAGTCACCTGGTGCTTTTTGAGTTTAGCGCTGAAGAATCCTGCAAGGAGGGTTTGACCATTGCGTGATACGTACAGAGTGGCACCGATACCGCGCTGTGTGACGGATCCGTCGGTGACGATCCACAATTGGTCATCAGGTCTTGGCAAGGTGATTGACCTGTTAGTTGACAGGGCCTTCTGGGCTGTACAGAACGCCTCGTGGAGGTTTTCGGACCAGCTTATCGGCTCCTGAGACTTCTTCCCCGCGATGTGTGATTCGAGAGGAGCGAGCACCTTGGAACTCTGCGGGATGACACGTCCCAGTACTTTGAAAGCGCCAACGAAGGAACGCAGCCCGAGAACGGTATGTGGTGGTACACATGACGACAGTGTTGTGATACGATGGGGGCTGGCGCGTATTGTGCCTTGAGACCAAACCCAACCCAGAATGGTAGTAGATGTGGGGAAAACGCGTGTCTTCTTCGCCGACAGACGTAGATCGCATAGATCAAGGGCATCGAGAACGCGACCCCAGTTGTCTAGTAGTTCTTCGGGTGAGTTTCCTCCGCAGTACAAGTCATCGGCCAGTTTGGCCACAACTCCGTCTTGCAGAAGGTCGCCTAGTACTCTGCACATCAGTTCTTCAAGTGCGGTCTCAGAACCGGGCATCCCCATAGCGCATCTGGTGTAGACACGTACTCCACGGAATGGTGTTGCCACTCCACAGAATTTCATTGACTCCTTCGCTAGGGGGATCTGATAGAAAGCACTGGTTAGATCAGACACCACTATGTATTTCCAGCACGCGATCTGGCGGAGGGTAGAGTCAACATCTGGCATGAGTGACGGTTGTGGTTTACTGTACCTCCCAACGTCTGAGAAGGCAGTAACTAGCCTCGATCCTCCATTCGGCTTGCGAACGAGGAACGATGGGTTCAGGTACTCAACGGATATTCCGGCATCTTCCGGTCGTTGGAACACGCCAACCGCCTCCAGCTCGTCGAACTTCTCCTGCAGTTCGGTCAGTTTTTCGCGCGCGTATTGAGGACATCTTCCTTTGCGCTGAGGAGGCAGGACCGGACCCATGTTGACGACTGCCGTGAAAGGCCCCGCATGTCCATTATAGCCCACGATGCTCGGGTTGAAAACGGAGTCGTGTTGTTGATGTAGACTGCGGAACTGTCCTCGCATGCTCTCGGGTAGTTGTTTGTCGCAGTCCAACTCTATAGCTTCGGAGAAGAGGTCAGTGGTGTGGGCAATGTTACGAGTCTTCACAGCGGGTTCAGATTCGGTGTCACAGGTCGGTGACGCGACAGTGTGACGCACCTGACAAAAGTGTTCGTGGCGAGACAGCTTTAGTGGTCTGGGCAACGTGTTGACGAGTCGTATTTTGTTGCCGACGGCCTCAATGATTCCAGGCTTTGGCCAACCTTCGTTGTGTGGAGAGCTGCGTGGCTCGACTGCCAGAGTCTGGTCGTTTAGGGCCGTGGGCAACTGGAGCTCTACGAACTCACCCGGCCAAACCGTGGTAGATGGCGAGGGTGCGTGCAGCACGTATGCGTGAGCCCTCCGTACGGTGTGATATTGCTCGTTACCTGACGTTTGGAAACCGTACTGTATGACAGTGGTTTCACCGATTGTGATCTCGTGTCTGGCAGGACGAACGGATACGTCATTGGTAGACATGAACGGCGTGCCCGCGAGTACGTCCACGTCGAGATCTGCAACAACTAGCGCATCGAGTTGGAGGTCAGTTCCGTCGCGCGACAAGGTCAGGTGTGTTTCTCCGATAACGTTCAGCGGAGTAACACCATCAGCCTGCCTCGCTAGCTGTGAGCTTTTGCCGATTTTAGCTCCGATGCTTTTAGCGAATGCCTCTCTGATCATGTTTGTCTCCGCACCGGTGTCTAGTGTGAGTCGTAATGGATGATGTCGGTAAAATGACTTGAAAAATGGCGACTGTTTTGTGTTCACACGACATGCCACGGTCGACACGTCGCCAGTGCAGTCTCCGTCTCCAGCTGACTGTTCATCATCCGAGCCGTCGTCGCAGTCCACTCCGATTATATTGCGCGCTTTGGATAGGTACAACCGGTCGTTCTCAGGTAGGAACCTGCACTCGCTCAGGTAGTGCTCGTAGCTGGCACGACCCGCTTGCTTGCACAGTGGACACTGTTTGGCTCGCCGAGTGGTTGGGTTGCTTGCACTACGTTGATATCGACGAGATTGAGAAGAGCCAGACCGTTGGTTGGTGGTTGATTGTCGCATGACTTTTATTTCGGAGATAGCGGTTAGCTCATCAAGGAGAGAAGTTAATGCTTGCGATATCTCGGGTTTCAGACTTGCGAGTGTTCGGCTGCGTAATTCTGTCCCGTATCGTTGTTTCACTAGACGGGGTAGCTCAGGGTGGATTAGTTTGAGCCATTGGAGGACGATCATGTTCTCCAACGACGGGGATATGTCCTCGTTTGACGACGGTAACTCCAGGTGGTGAGATATGCCACCTCCCACGGCCAACAGGTTGTCCTCGACGAAAGCCATCAATCTCTGAAAGAGATCTTCATGACTTTCGTCCGCCTCCAGCTTGATTTCGGCGAAGTCGAGGAAGTGTGCGCCCGAGGATTGGAAGCCGAAATGTAAGCGTATTGCTTGCCAGATTGATTTTATAGAAGCAGAGTTCTTTACGATTGTATTCCTCGATATAACGGGACAGAAATTGGCGATTTGGCCAAGCATTAGGTCAAGGTGCGTGACCTTCTGTGTGGCCGTACGCCGACTAGCCGCAGGGACGTTTTCGTCATCATCGCTTAGACCCCGCAACGGGGTGGAATTCGTCTTCTTTTTCCATTCGGATTGGTCAAGCAAAAATGTCGCGAAATTGGCGTCTAGCGATAGTGTGTATTGTATATTTTGTCGCCAGTTCTCAAACGACGTCAGAGTTTCATGCTTTGAGAGTGACCACTGCTTCGGTGCTCTCTGTGCCATGACAGTGACTGACGCTCCGGTTTATAAAGGTTCAAAGCTTTGCCAGTGTAACTTACGTACTCTGTCTCGTTGTGCCTTTTGTTTGGCTATAGTTACGAGTGTCACTTGTGAGGCGTTTCTTAGGGTACACTGCGAACAGTATCGCTGCCACCACGCCAGTATAGACAACTAATATATCAACGAACAGCAAAGAACATTTATTAACGCATCAAACAGTGCGCGTAAACATGCCGGAGAGCGAGACCAGTAACGTGATTCGCGTGAGCCGCAATCCCACAGATCTACATATATGGATATGACGATAGACTGGCGCGGTGTATCTCGGCCGCACGAGTGATGATGCCGGGCATTTGACGATTGCCGTCGTACGCCGCGAATTCTCGAGTTGCGTCCGTTCAATGATCGCACGGTCGCAAACGATTGCGAAGTCATTTGAATACGTTCAACTGGAATACGAAGCCGGGCAGTAGACGCTTACCGCTGGCCGCTACGAATTCGATCGAGAGGTCTTGCCCTGTCGCAAACGATCGAGAAGTCGGATGAATGGGTTCGCGTGAATGACGACGCCTGGCAGTATACGTTTACCGCCGGCCGCTACGAGTCGCATTCGGTCAATCTTTCTGACGTTGTCGCTGTAAGACCGCTGTTCGAGGATGGCCCGTGCTGGGTGAGTGCGTCGCGATTATCGCTCATCGACGCAAATACGTTGGGGCCAACCGGAACGTTGTCTCAATATACCGCTGACGTGGCGGCATGGCTTCTTCGAAGCTCGATCAAACAGTCACTCTGGACACTGAATATTACACACACAAAAGCTTGGGAACGTAACCCACGTTAACGATTCCCACCACGCTTGACTTGACTTGCCATTCTCTTGGCAGCAGGGCAACCTGTCTCGTTCAACCCTGGATCTGTCCCAGTCCTTCGCCAGCGCCCAGATGGCGAAATGCGTACAATAAACGTTTATATAAGCGGACCTAATTACACATCATATGACAGGTTTCCATAATTTCTATTGGCTAAAGCAATATACAATTAAAACTAAACATTGTGGAACACCCTCTAAGATTACAGTGAAACCACCTGCTGGCAATGCTAGCAACAGAATACCACGCCCCACTGAGCGCATCTGCAACCGAGTTGCCGTAATTACGTAACCAAGGCGGTTGGTCAACAATATGTCTATCTACTGGCTTGACCTTCCTCATTTCCCAAATTAAACCTCAGGCAAGTAGATTTAACCATCTTGAAATAGCAGAAATGCTACACCTCCCTATGATTCTACTTCTCCTAACGGAAGAAGTTGCATTTCCGTATGCCTACTCTTTATTGATAATGCAGGCAGATTTTATCCCGGAACATTGCATACGTGAAATTGTGTGTAGCACAAAGCTAAAGGAAACGTCTCCGCGAAGCAAGAGCGTGAACATGTTGCTTTTACCGCCTCCAGGTGAACAGCCGATAACAAAAAATCCGAAGGCTGTCTATTGGGTGAATCCGAAGGCCATTGCCAACTGACGTACACAAATCGAACGACTGAATCTGTTGTGCCTATTCTTAATTTTTATGTAAAAAAATTATCAATTTAAAATATAAAGTAGACCTAAATACAGTTGTGTAAGTGCTGTATCTGGACCTAGTAGGTAATGGCTGGAGCTAGTAGGTAATGGCTGGAGCTAGTAGGTAATGGCTGGGGCTAGTAGGTAATGGCTGGGGCTAGTAGGTAATGGCTGGGGCTAGTAGGTAATGGCTGGGGCTAGTAGGTAATGGCTGGAGCTAGTAGGTAATGGCTGGAGCTAGTAGGTAATGGCTGGGGCTAGTAGGTAATGGCTGGGGCTAGTAGGTAATGGCTGGGGCTAGTAGGTAATGGCTGGGGCTAGTAGGTAATGGCTGGAGCTAGTAGGTAATGGCTGGGGCTAGTAGGTAATGGCTGGACCTAGTAGGTAATGGCTGGAGCTAGTAGGTAATGGCTGGAGCTAGTAGGTAATGGCTGGAGCTAGTAGGTAATGGCTGGAGCTAGTAGGTAATGGCTGGAGCTAGTAGGTAATGGCTGGACCTAGTAGGTAATGGCTGGAGCTAGTAGGTAATGGCTGGAGCTAGTAGGTAATGGCTGGAGCTAGTAGGTAATGGCTGGAGCTAGTAGGTAATGGCTGGGGCTAGTAGGTAATGGCTGGAGCTAGTAGGTAATGGCTGGACCTAGTAGGTAATGGCTGGAGCTAGTAGGTAATGGCTGGAGCTAGTAGGTAATGGCTGGAGCTAGTAGGTAATGGCTGGAGCTAGTAGGTAATGGCTGGAGCTAGTAGGTAATGGCTGGACCTAGTAGGTAATGGCTGGAGCTAGTAGGTAATGGCTGGAGCTAGTAGGTAATGGCTGGAGCTAGTAGATAATGGCTGGGGCTAGTAGGTAATGGCTGGACCTAGTAGGTAATGGCTGGAGCTAGTAGGTAATGGCTGGAGCTAGTAGGTAATGGCTGGAGCTAGTAGGTAATGGCTGGAGCTAGTAGGTAATGGCTGGGGCTAGTAGGTAATGGCTGGAGCTAGTAGGTAATGGCTGGAGCTAGTAGGTAATGGCTGGGGCTAGGCAGAAATGTGTTCACGACGTTGGAATATGCAATCCAATCAATCAGTATGAATTTCAATAATGTTCACAACACCTAAACGATTTGTTGATTTGAGAATGCCATATTTAGCATAATTTAGATCTTGTAGGATTCCCCGATAGGCCAACTTCGACCGTTCATTGGTAAAATCTAGCAAGTCGGATGTCGATATATACCAAGCGATAATATTGGTTAATGTGTAACGATCCCTCATCACAAATACGGTTTACTCCGGGTTTATTGCTGCAAACTTATTTAGGCCGTACTTCGAATCAACCGATCACATGACCTTGTGTGAAAGCTTTGAACCGAACAGCTGTATCACGGTGCACTTTCTATTACACCGCTATAAGAAAGACCGGATCATCACAATATCGCCAATATCACATATATATTTTGGAACATGCACAATTCTGGGGTTCCTTGCTCCTTGGATGGTATTTAGGCCAACAATGGTTTACCTTAACCTTTCGCAGCACGTCTGTGTTAAGACTGAGACACACAAGTGTGTGAAGAAAACTGAAGGCGATTTACGTAACCGATTCTTACTTCCTTAAGTGCGAGAAGAGATTCTTTCATATTATATGTCGTTTTATATTTGCATTATATAGGCGGGTCAGTCATCAATAAAGGGACAAACGGATGTCGCCAATGTTTGTGCCAACGCCGCAACGGTCTAGTCAGAGCCCTATCTACAACAACGAAAGAACATCGCGGGACTGACGTTACGGGACTGGCATGGTTTATGAACAGTGCCCTCTTTATCAATAATGCTTAGTCTTTCAGGCGACATCCTTCAGCAAATGTCTAAAGGACATCCAAAACAACATATCATAATCGCCATTCGTCTCATTACTACCGCAACGTCACCTTCGATACCTTACGGTACTGACAATGAATCAACTAACCATATTATTTGTAATTTTGGAGAAACAATTAAAACATTATGAACTGAATTCACACTCGTATTTTAGTTTGTCTTTGGCAGGCAGTAATCACATGACAATCTTCTTGTAACTCGCTGCAATATCCCCAGATGGGGTTCTGACTAGTCCGTTGCGGTACTGACACAAACATTAGCAACAGAGCAGAAAAAACTGTAACTTAAAGAAAAAAACATTAGTGGGCAGATCGGCGCTGAAGTAAATTAATCTAAAAAGACCTATCCTATCGAATACTGAATGTCAATGGCGGGTGGAAATTTAAATTATATGAGACGATTAATGTGTATTTTGTCGACTGTGAAAGGTGTGTGCAATTGGAGGATAGACATATTGTTTTCTGCCCCCCCCCGTCCGTAATAGGTGGCATGGTGGCGAAAAATAGCGGCGCTACGTAAAAAGAATAGTTCTCAATAGCACTGTCCCGCGTGTTTGTTCGGATGTCATGAGTTCACAGCCGAGAAAGCAGCGGAGAAGGTGAAGTTACAGCGGCATAGCAGTGAAACATTTTCAACAACAGCTCCCTCCCCCTCCTCCTGTGTGTGTGTGCGCATGTGTGTGTGTGTGTGTGCGCGCATGTGTGTGTGTAGTCAATTATTTCTGTAATACTAATAGATGAGGCTTTTTAAAAGTAAATAGATAAAGTATATTACTTTTCTATTACATATAGCTGCCAGTTAAACGTGCAGAATTGACTTATTCATCACGTGACCACTTTCTTAGCGTAAGCTCCACCAGGCCTTCAGAAATAGATGTTGGACAAGCTCCATCGTATATTTTGTAGAAATTCTGGTTTTAGAAAATTTACTTTATGACAAAAACATTGCGACATTCTTGAATTGGTATCTGCTTTTCGCAAGTTCAACTCTGCGATTGGATATATGAAAGCAGACGAGGCCCACCATAAGGCTGACGAGGCACACCAAAAGGCTGACGAGGCACACCATAAGGCTGACTATGCCCACGAGAGTTAAGCGACAGTTAGAAACCCGATGGACGCCCAGAGTGAAGACTGTCATAGCTAATAACGAATGTTTCGATGACACTGTGTGGCTACTTAAGAGGCAGTCTGGGGATCTTACTCAATCACCTGCAACCAGGGGGATGGGGGCAGTTGCTTCACGGCGTTGTAGCGGTCACCCGTCGTAACAAAGACATACTAAGAATTATATTATTGTCACGAGACGAGCACGAGCGGTTCACAGGTCTTTATTGCAGGGAATAAGACCCTGTAACAATAACAGGTCACAGTAAGCATATGTACAACAAAACACACAATAATCATTACAGCAAGACAACACTCCAGATGACAATATCCTCAGGATATCTCCCGAACCAAATTACATTCTTCACTTTCATTATTCTATAAAAATATTACACAACCAAAACATAAACCTTACTGCCACGAACCCATTGCAATACCACCTTATTATTCTATAATAATAGCCACAACCGGTTATTACAATTTCATATCATCCCATGCCACGACATTTATATAATGGTTAAAAGCGGCATATACATGAATACTCTCCTTCGTCAGACAATTTAAATACAAGGACCAATATCCTCGTTATAATATATGTATGACCATAGCATCAAGACAAGGACATATCCACACACTCCAGGTATACTCAATATATACAAAATCAATTACAATATATACCTGTCCACAGTCAAGTTGTCAAGATTAACACCGACGTCCCAAGGAAACGAAGAAGCTATCTACAGGATAAACGCAGGTGTTAACATCACTCATAAGTGTAGCACGATACAGAAGTATGGCAATAGTATTAATGCAATAGTAATATATGGTAATGAAATGTTCAGTAATGTTCACCCATGGCTTGGGGCATTACTTTAGTACTAGCAGAATATAAACAGTACATATTAAAACAATCAAATGTCTTAGTCTGCTGGCAACCGCACTGTTGCAACTAGACAATTATTTTAACCTATCACTGTACATTCATAACCACTAGCATCCACCTCAAAAGACTATATCTGGCCACGTAATCAGGGCCTTTAAAATTAAGTTAACCACATCAGGCACATGGCATGACCTCATTACCCATCTGCAACACCACAAGCTAAACTATCCATTACGCTAATTAGTTACACCAATTGCAATTTCACACTGTATGGCCTGCACCCGCACATTTACATAGCCACCAAGATAAAACTGGCCTTGAGGATGTTCGCTGGGGACTTACATAGCAGAGGAAGGACTAGACTGAATTTGATTTGCCATCACGAGGCCAAAACTAAGTTAATAACGGATGGTTATGCAAATCACTAGTCATACAATGTAACGATAATTGTTACTGCACCATTGTAAGCACATTAAGTGAAATACCGGTACTCACAGGGAAGATTCGAATATATACATATATATCAGCAGAAACGGCACGGATATGATACAAAACACGTCTGTTCTCAAGCTCGCATGGCTCTCCTCTCCTCCAGACTTCCCCGCGAAACTACCCGTTCAAATTAGTCACCGCTCAGCCATCCAGTATCAATACGCCTAGATTGCAACATAATTATTCCCTTTAATTTAAAGAACTGAATCTAACCCCAAAAGCATTTCAAAGAGCTCAACTATAAATCTGACTACACATACAAAAATACTTTAGAAGAAAAGGACTAGACAATATAAAAGGAGGGATTACATTGACTTATCGTAGTGTTACTTTGCAATTCAGTGTGGCCAACTGCCGGGACGCCTATCGGCAGGCTTGGACATTTAATGGAAAACTTGCACACACACCAGGTGGCGTCACTAGAAACATAGCAATTAGATGTTTACAAAATATATCATGGCCTGTCCATGACAACCGCCCCAGGTTTGTTGGCATCCGTCCACGGATGGCACCAACACCAACATTCGTGCCCTCATGGGGCTCACAATAGACACAGAAGAAAAAAACAGTATTATAACTTACCACTACAATCCCCACGTGGTGCTGGCAACAGCCTGTCTCCACATGGAGCAAACACCACCACCCTTCTTATAGCGTTAACCTTAAATGACTAAAACCCAAATAAAACACGGTAATCAAAGGCAATTACTAGAATAAAGCCACTAAATGGTGTGGGCAACCCCTGTCTCCACATGGAGCAAACACCATAAACATTCTTCTACCTTTATTAAGACAATACATGTTTAGCACCAGGGCAGATGTTTGAGCACAGTCTGCCTCAAACCGTACCCATATTTCACTAGCCCCTCCTCAGTGAGGTGACACCCGTCGGTGGAAATGAATTTGGGTCTATTTATTTTAGCCTGCGACACTACAGAGACATGTGGATATTGGTTTAGGCAGGTCGCTAGGCGAGCATTAAACGCCTTCACTCGGTGGTTGTACATGTTCACGGACACCCCCCCATGCTTTCCCGTGGAGGTCCGCTGGATTACGGAAAGGAACAAGATCCTCTTTGGAGAAACGCCATAGGCGTCCAACATCCCCAGGAACCTGAGGGCATTATCCACGACCTCGGCAACAGATGTGTCCACTGCGCCAAGGTCGTTGGATCCCACGTCCACAATTAGGAGGTCGGGCTGACCACATGCCAGTATGCGCTGTGCATAGCTGCCAGGGTTCGAGAGAATTCTACAATAGCTCAAGCCACCCTGGCCAAAGCTGGACAGGGCACATCTTCCCTCCAATCCCAAGGTTTGTGAGAGCGACTCACGCCGGTGCTCAGAGCGACAACATAGTCGCCTGACAAACGAATGTCCAAATAAGACCACGCTTGGCCTGACATCAGCCATCGCCTGAAACCAGAAAATACTATCAGCGGGAGGTAGTGGGAAAACCCCTGTCCCGCTCGTGCAGGCAACTACCACATCCGCACCTACAGACCACTGAAAATACCAAGTATATACAGCGTTCGATGGCAGTGGGAGACCCCTGTCCCGCTCGTGCAGGCAACTACCACGTACGCCCCTACAAACCACTGAAAATGCCGAATATATACAGCGTTCAATGGCAGTGGGAAACCCCTGTCCCGCTCGTGCAGGCAACTACCACGTACGCCCCTACAAACCAATGACAATACAGAATATATACAGCGTTCGATGGCAGTGGGAAACCCCTGTCCCGCTCGTGCAGGCAACTACCATGTACGCCCCTACAAACCAATGAAAACACAGAATATATACAGCGTTCGATGGCAGTGGGAAACCCCTGTCCCGCTCGTGCAGGCAACTACCACGTACGCCCCTACAAACCAATGACAATACAGAATATATACAGCGTTCGATGGCAGTGGGAAACCCGTGTCCCGCTCGTGCAGGCAACTACCATGTACGCCCCTACAAACCAATGAAAACACAGAATATATACAGCGTTCGATGGCAGTGGGAAACCCCTGTCCCGCTCGTGCAGGCAACTACCACGTACGCCCCTACAAACCAATGACAATACAGAATATATACAGCGTTCGATGGCAGTGGGAAACCCCTGTCCCGCTCGTGCAGGCAACTACCACGTACGCATCTACATGTATGGCAACTGTTCACAACTATGTACAAGCACTACTTCTCGTACTTAATCGTCCTTAGTGCCCAGCCCTTGGCAAATGTGCAGGGTTCGAGTGGCGACCCTTGTTGATACGGCTTGACCGACGATACCCAACAACAGGAGCCTCCCCTCTACCCTGTGACAGTGTCACCGATTCACTGTCTGCATTGCCTGAGACACTGGGCTCTACCACTGGCAGGATATCCAGCCCAACTGGGGGGTCCGGTGAGCCAGTTCGGGGGTCCTGAATCAGCAGTTTCCGATTCACCCATTTAGCTGGACCTCCATTAACCGGACGAATCTCATACAGGTTCTTGTCAGTCTGTGATGTTACCACCACATAACTGACCCCACCATAATGGTCGCTCAGTTTGTGCCTGCCCGTGAACGCACACTGCTTCAGAAGCACCCGATGTCCCACTGGGATCGGGCCTGCGTGGGCTCGACGGTCCCACCTCTGTTTGTCTGCGTCTGCTGCCTTCATCAGACTGTCCTTTGCAATGGACTGTGCCCGACGAATCAAGTCAGACTGTTCCTGTACATAGTCCTCATTCCAGTCTAGCCTAGTGTTGTTGATCAGCTGATCCACTGGCAGCAGCGGCTTCCGTCCGAACATCAGTGTGTATGGCGATATACCAGTGACACTGTGCGGGGTAGTGTTGTAGATCATCACAAGATGAGGCAATGCCCCTGGCCACTTTCTACGTTCTGTCGCACCAAGCGACTTGATCAGTGAACAAAGAGTATGGTTAAACCGCTCCGTCTGTCCATTCCCCTGCGGATGGTAAGGAGTGGTGCGTGTCTTCTGCACACCATACAAGCCACATATCTCTCGGATCAGTTCACTCTCAAAGTTACGACCCTGGTCTGAGTGCAACTGTACTGGGACACCATAACACCCAAACCAGTGGTCACGCAGCGCCTTAGCAACTACTGGAGCAGTCTGATCTTTGCACGGCACCGCCTGTGCAAACTTGGTGAACGAATCAGTCATCACCAGCACATCCTCGAACCCGCCATGTCCACGGTCTAATTTCAGGAAGTCAATGGCCAGACGCTCCATGGGCTTAAAAGCCAACAGGTGACGCATGGGTGGACGGACCATAGGGGTTTGTGCTTTTGAGACAGTGCACTGAAAGCACTTACGCACATACTCCCTGACATCCCGATTCATGCCTGGCCAGTAGCATCGAGCTCTCAACAGCCCATAGGATCGACCAACTCCTTGGTGACCCCACTGATCATGCACTGCCTGCAATACAGTGGTACGTAACACGGTCGGCACCAGTAGCTGGTAGACAGAATCATGCACAGAGTCACGTGCGATCCGGTAGAGAACGCCATCTCTTTCTGCAAGATTTGGCCATTCATTGATCCAGGCCTGGAGGCCAGGCAAACCATCATTCGGAGCCATTTGACCAGGATCCCATCCGGCTTTCCACCGCTCACACAACTCTCCAAGTACAGGATCCTCACTCTGCATCTTTGCCAGTTGCTCCGGGCTGTAAGAGGGTAACACTGCCGGTGTAAGTCCACTCTCCACTGTGAGCTCTGCCAGTCTTATGTCATGAGACTGACTTCCCCTAATCTCTTTAGGGACGGCAGTGCTGTCCATAGCCAGATGGAGCACAGTTGTTGTCTCCTCAGCTGACATATTAGCTGGACATCGGCTCAATGCATCCGCACACTGGTTAGTCTTTCCTGACCTGTATCGCACCTCCATGTCAAAGGAAGCAAGCTGTGCTACCCACCTGTGCTCGGTTGCCCCCAGATTTGCAGTTCTCAAATGGGCAAGAGGGTTGTGGTCTGTATACACTATGCAGTGTGATCCGAGAGTATAAGCTTTGAACTTCTCAGACACTGCCCATTTCAGTGCAAGCAGCTCCAGCTTGAAGCTGGAAAAATCTGGATAGTTGCGTTCTGCCCCCCTCAGACCACGACTGGCAAATGCCACTGGCCGCAACTTACCATCGTCATCCACCTGAGAAAGGCATGCCCCCAGACCTTTCAATGAGGCATCCACCTCCAGCACGAAGTAACGGTCAAACCGGGGATATGTCAGTACAGGGGCACTGCACAGGACCTGTTTTAAAGAGGTAATTGCAGCCGCAGCCTCCTCGGACCAATCCAAGACCTTTGGTGCCTTCCGCCCTTTTGCATCTTCCTTGCCTGTCAGTGCATGCAAGGGTGCAGCTACCTTGGCAAAATTTGACACATACCGTCGATAGTATGACGCCAGGCCCAGAAAGGAACGTAACTCAGCCTGCGTTGTCGGTGTTGGCCAGTCGCGAACACGTGCAATTTTGTCTGGATCGACTGCCACTCCCTCCTTGCTCACAACATGCCCAAGGTAAGCCACCTGTGCCTGGAATAAATTGCACTTTGCCCCATTCAGTTTCAAACCATGTTGTTGTAGCCGCTGAAACACCTTCTCCAACCTGTCAATGTGCTCTGGCACAGTTTTGGAGAACACCAAAAGGTCATCCAGATAGAGTATGAGTTCACACAGATTCAAGTCACCGAAGATCATCTCCATGATTCGCTGAAAAGTGCTCGGACTGTTCATCAATCCCTGCGGCATTCGTGTAAACTCATACAATCCCCACGGTACACGGAATGCAGTCTTGGCCACCGACTCAGGGTGCATTGTCACCTGAAAATAACCATGGGCCAAATCTAGTGAGGAGAATAAGCATGCCCCACTCATGGCCTCCAACGATTCGTCGATGCGCGGCAGAGGAAATGCGTCTTTGAGACATTTGGAGTTCAGCTGCCTGTAATCAATACATAGACGCAAAGCCCCAGATTTCTTTCTCACCAGAACGACAGCACTGGCATAATTGCTGGACGAACGGCGGATAAGTCCTTGATCCAGAAAGCCCTGCAATAACTGCTTCACCTCATCGACCATGTGTGGCGGAACACGGCGGTAAGCAGCATGAACCGGGGCTGTATCAGTAACTCTGATCTCGTGTGGTATCAGATCACAACGCCCAACATCAAGTGGCCCTTTGGAGAAGACAGAATCATACTGCCTAACCAATGCTGCCACTCGTAGCGCATGATCCGGCTCCAACCCATCTAGACTGAGTCCGGGTGGCAGAGTGTACTTTGCACCATCTGGAAAGAAAAAGATCTGTTCATCTGGTTGGTCGTGATCGCCCGAGTGCAAGTCATGCGTCAAAGGGGATGGTACGCCATTGCCCTCTACAATCACCTGCTGTACCGAAATGTTCAATGCATCTGGCGTCGGTGAGATCACCACCTGATCGGTGACAGCCACTTCCTGGACTGTCAATATCCTGGCTGCTGCAGGGACAGTCACCGCCTCAGGCCCAGGATTGGCAACAAGCACCTCCAACTTACCCTCTTTAATGCACTGCACACCCTCCACCATGTGTAGCTGTACATTAATGCTGTCTGCTGCCTGTAACAACATTAGCTTCCCTTCTAGAGATGCTGCTTGCTCTATGCAACACTGCAGAATGACCACCTCCCCTGGTGGGATAATGACTAACTCCCGCGTCACTGCAGCCAGCTCCCTGACCTCCTCACCTGTGTCCCTGTTGCCACCTGGTGGGCTGACAGCCACACTAGCGGTCCCGACAACAACTGACTCGCTGTCTACACAGTCACTCTCTCCGCCTGACTCGAGCTCGAGCCACCGCAAAGCTAGTCGCCAATCATCTTTCGATGGCCCAATTGGCTCCATAGCTTTATCGGCTATGGCTCGGAGGATGTTGCACCCTAGAATTACTGGGTATTTGACCCTTCTCTCACCACCACTCCTTGTGGTGTCTTGTTTCACGAAGAAACTTGCCATGATGGTGTGCCCAAAAATGGTAATTGGGACATCAAGGCAGCCTTCTATCGGCACATCTAGGCCGTTCACCCCAACAATCTTCATGAATGTGCCCACATTCTCTAAGCCACCTACCATACCGGTGAGGTGCTCATGATAGAATGAGGAGGGCATTAATGATGTCTCGGCTCCTGTGTCTAATACACAGCCTACGGGGACTCCACCAATATGTATCTCAGCTGTGGGACTCCTTGCCACCAGCTTCTCCAACAACTCCCCCTTCGACATCACTACACCCACCTGTACATCAACCACTGGCTCAGCAGCCAGCTCCACATAGGCAAGTTTCCTATGCCTGGGCACATAAGCTTCGGCCTCCACCAGTTTGCCCACTGTAGCGGAGGGGACTAGTTTTCCGACCGAGTCGACAGGGCAGATCCCTGGGCACGAATCGACTCCGGGCCCCTCCTTGATTCGGCTACCCTCTTCTTCGGACATTCTCTGATGTAATGGCCCTGCTCTTTACAGTAGAAACACGAGCCATCTCGGGGGTTGGGCCTGGGTGAGGTTGCTGCTCGGGCTGGTCTAGCTGGTGCAGCAAACCGGGGTTGACCTACCATACTGGGCAACTGATCCAAGATAATTTGCATCTGGTTAGCCGTCTGACCCTGTTGTGAAGCTAGCTGCATAATCTGTGTTTGCAGCTGTTGCTGAGACTGCAGCACCTGCAACAAAATTTTCTCCACAGTGTCTTCCTGGCCCACCTCGGCACCACGTGCTCGCACGGTATGCTGCCTCTCATCATGCTCGCATAACAGGGAGAGCGCCTCACCTCGCATGTCGAGGAAGGACTTGTTGGCAGAACTCAAAGCAATCCGCCGGAGTTCGTGCCTAACAGACTGGTCCCTTACGCCCCTAACAAACTGTTCTTTCAGGGCATTGTCACGAAGCAGTGCCAGTGCATCGCCCTCTGCCTTGGTGACAGCGGCCTTCTCCATGCGACTGTGTAGCCGCATAAGGACCCGGCTATAATCAGCCAACGTTTCTCCGTCCAGTTGCATGCGTGCATGAAACATTGTGCTCAACGATGGGACAGATTCAGATGGACCAAACCTCAAAGTCAGCAAGTCCACCAAAGATTTGTAGTCCAGCCGAATTGCCTCAGGATGGCACAACACCTCCTCTCGGGCACATCCTCCGAGGTGATCAAAGACTGACATGGCCCGGTCTTCGTCACTAATCCCTGCTTGACGAGCATAGGTGTCAAATTCGTCAAGCCATTCTGAAATAGTGGGCTCACCCCCCTTCCGAGGATGACCCAGGAATTTTGCCAGCTTAACCGTAGGGGCAGGCGAGGCCCTGAATTGTTGTAGAGCACCAGCTAATGTTGCTGCTAAAGCAGCATTGGACTGGGCAATCAACTGCGCCATCCGTTCGTCCGCCATAGTTGAGTAATAGAATAGATAGATGAATCGTAGAATAAACTAAAGGTTGACCGGTGTCAGCTGACTGAGGAGGTACTACTGAGGAGGTACTATTTCCACGTCTACACAACCGTGAGAATAACCCCCACTAAAACTATAAACAAAATGACACACATCCACCTGAGGATAATACACAAATATATCGTGAGAATAACCCCCACTACAACCTCAATACAACTATAAACAAAATGACACCCATCCACCTGAGGATAATACACAAGTAAAAACTACCACACCTGTAAAACAGTATAACAATAACCTGAACACACATCCACTGTGTGATAAATAATGTGCAGCTCACCCACAATACTTTGGTGAATAGACACGACTGTGCGACAGGGTCTTTCTTGTCTTGCGGGGCGATCCCCACTTCTGGACACCAGTTGTCACGAGACGAGCACGAGCGGTTCACAGGTCTTTATTGCAGGGAATAAGACCCTGTAACAATAACAGGTCACAGTAAGCATATGTACAACAAAACACACAATAATCATTACAGCAAGACAACACTCCAGATGACAATATCCTCAGGATATCTCCCGAACCAAATTACATTCTTCACTTTCATTATTCTATAAAAATATTACACAACCAAAACATAAACCTTACTGCCACGAACCCATTGCAATACCACCTTATTATTCTATAATAATAGCCACAACCGGTTATTACAATTTCATATCATCCCATGCCACGACATTTATATAATGGTTAAAAGCGGCATATACATGAATACTCTCCTTCGTCAGACAATTTAAATACAAGGACCAATATCCTCGTTATAATATATGTATGACCATAGCATCAAGACAAGGACATATCCACACACTCCAGGTATACTCAATATATACAAAATCAATTACAATATATACCTGTCCACAGTCAAGTTGTCAAGATTAACACCGACGTCCCAAGGAAACGAAGAAGCTATCTACAGGATAAACGCAGGTGTTAACATCACTCATAAGTGTAGCACGATACAGAAGTATGGCAATAGTATTAATGCAATAGTAATATATGGTAATGAAATGTTCAGTAATGTTCACCCATGGCTTGGGGCATTACTTTAGTACTAGCAGAATATAAACAGTACATATTAAAACAATCAAATGTCTTAGTCTGCTGGCAACCGCACTGTTGCAACTAGACAATTATTTTAACCTATCACTGTACATTCATAACCACTAGCATCCACCTCAAAAGACTATATCTGGCCACGTAATCAGGGCCTTTAAAATTAAGTTAACCACATCAGGCACATGGCATGACCTCATTACCCATCTGCAACACCACAAGCTAAACTATCCATTACGCTAATTAGTTACACCAATTGCAATTTCACACTGTATGGCCTGCACCCGCACATTTACATAGCCACCAAGATAAAACTGGCCTTGAGGATGTTCGCTGGGGACTTACATAGCAGAGGAAGGACTAGACTGAATTTGATTTGCCATCACGAGGCCAAAACTAAGTTAATAACGGATGGTTATGCAAATCACTAGTCATACAATGTAACGATAATTGTTACTGCACCATTGTAAGCACATTAAGTGAAATACCGGTACTCACAGGGAAGATTCGAATATATACATATATATCAGCAGAAACGGCACGGATATGATACAAAACACGTCTGTTCTCAAGCTCGCATGGCTCTCCTCTCCTCCAGACTTCCCCGCGAAACTACCCGTTCAAATTAGTCACCGCTCAGCCATCCAGTATCAATACGCCTAGATTGCAACATAATTATTCCCTTTAATTTAAAGAACTGAATCTAACCCCAAAAGCATTTCAAAGAGCTCAACTATAAATCTGACTACACATACAAAAATACTTTAGAAGAAAAGGACTAGACAATATAAAAGGAGGGATTACATTGACTTATCGTAGTGTTACTTTGCAATTCAGTGTGGCCAACTGCCGGGACGCCTATCGGCAGGCTTGGACATTTAATGGAAAACTTGCACACACACCAGGTGGCGTCACTAGAAACATAGCAATTAGATGTTTACAAAATATATCATGGCCTGTCCATGACATTATTATTATTATGTCTTTGGTCGTAGTGTGACGCCAAATTCCTGCGAAGAAAGGCAAGGAACGATGCATAGACTGGGGAGTTCATGTTCAGAGACGGGTATGCCTACCAAAAAGGATGTCCGGATAACTAGAACGAGTCGAACGTTTCTCGGCCGAACAGGAACGGAATAACACATTTGGCTTTCTGCTGAACAGACACACGGCACACCTTATGGTCTGACTGATCCACCCTCCGTCAAGACTGGATGGAACCGTAGCCCATTCACAGATTGCGACTGATGAATGCTTATTAAGGCACTTTACTCCCAAATGTTAATTTTGCTAAACAATTGGTGGTGTATCGTGAACAACAAACAGGGAAAAAAATGTATGTATCAATTTAACGTCATCGGGTTGATGAAGACGATGTCACACAAACCGGAAGTCCAACTTGTGAGAATATTAATGCGCTGTTTCTAATAACATCTCTCACGGTCTCTTTCAAAGTGACGTTAGTCTTTCTCATTCCTGCTATCTGTAAATTGGATAGTAAGGAGGACCCCGGAAAAATAGGGGTATTGGTATCCAATGAATGCTTCAGAATCATGATTCATATTATGTACGATACTAATAGAAAGAATACACATATCGTTACAGCATAACCCACGCACTGAGTCATTCTATAGGAGAGAATCTACTAAATAAATCGACTGGTTCACTAAGTTCAAGTTAATAACCGAATTGATGATATTTTACTCACATATCTAGTCCGCGTCGAACTTCTTCTTGTCTAAATAAATAATGTCCGTTTCACACTGACAGAAATTCCTTCTGGATGAATAAAATGTTATGTATGAACTAACATGCCCATTCGTCACAGCCGACAAAGGGCAATTTTTGTATTCTAAATGTCAACAGTATATTTGCAATTAAAAAGTTTCTTGTTTGCTTCGGACCGTTAGGTATGTGCCCACGCTTTTGTGCGTGCGTGTGTGTGATGTGTGTGTGTGTGTGTGTGTGTGTGTGTGTGTGTGTGTGTGTGTGTGTGTGTGTGTGTGTGTGTGTGTGTGTGTGTGTGTGTGTGTGTGTGTATGTAGTGTGTGTGTGTGTGTGTGCGTGCGTGCGTGCGTGCGTGTGTGAGTGAGTGTGTGTGTGTGTGTGCGTGCGTGTGTGTGTGCATGCATCTGTGAATGTACACAGATTGTGGTTTGTCTGTAAACCCAATAATATACAGTACTGGAAATAATTAACTGGTACACTTGAAAATTGCTTGATTTTCTTATTTCGATTACGTTTGATCTTTTCGAGCAGGTGGCGGCACCAAATAATTTAGCATCATTGTAGAGGTAAGTTATTTACAACATATTTACGGTAGTCTAGGTAAAATATCGACATATGACGTGTTTATTGACAGAATCCTGCACTTGTGGTGGTAGAGTCGGTCTAGGTAAGATATATTTTGAGTGTACTTAAGATAGAACAGTTTACGTGAACATTGTGTGATAATATGTGATCTTGCTGTGCTGATTTATGAGTTCAACTGCTATCACCATTGTTTTCAGAGGGTATACGCCATACCTAATGATTATCTGATTAAAAAAATTATATTAAATATACTTATTTTAATTTCATGGAGAAAATGAATAATGTTATTACAAAATACAATTTTATGGTTGCAAATACAATATAGAACAAAGATTTGTCAAATAACATAATAAGATGTTTTTGCTTCGTGAATAGAAAAGATGAGCGGAAATCATCGAAAGACTGATGAGCGACGCTTTGAGGTTGTGGTACTACACAGAAATGGAGCCAGCATGAGGGAACTTGCAAGGAAATTTAGAATTTCGAAGAATGTAATTGCTAGCATTGTGCAAAAGCACCGGAATACAGGCTCTGTGAAAGATCTTCCAGGGAGGGGCCGAAAGAAATCAACTACAAAACGGCAAGATCGTCAACTCATCCGTACGTCCTTCAATGACCGTCGCTTGACCTCCAGTGACTTAAAGAAACGTTGGCAAGTTGAGTGTGGAGTTAATGTTTCTAGTCGAACAGTTACGAACAGATTAAAAGTGGCAGGATTAAGGGGGGGTGTTGCAGTTAAGAAGCCCCTACTCTCTGCCAAGAACCGAAAGAAGGCACGGTTGCAATTGGGGAGAAGGCACAAACATTGGTCTGATGATGACTGGCAACGCGTCTTGTGGTCAGATGAAAGCAGCATTGAGCTTTTCAACTCTTCAAAGAAAGTTTATGTGAGGAGGAGATAGGGAGAAAGATTTACTAAACAATGCATCATCCCAACTGTGAAGTTTGATGGTGGCAAACAAAAGATATGGGGTTGCTTTAGCGGCCAAGGTGTTGGTTTCCTCTATTGGGTCGACGACGCGTTGGGCCAAGCACAGTACATCAAATTCCTTAAAAAGGGCATGTTACCATCTGCAGATAAGCTGCACGGTGGCAGAGATTACATCTTTCAACAAAGCAATGCGCCGTGCCACAAAGCAAAGAAAGTCATGGACTTTTTTGAAGATAAATACATCACAGTAATAGACTGGCCAGCCCAATCTCTAGACCTAAACCCCATCGAGAATCTGTGGCAAAACCTCAAAGTGCAGCTTCATAGCTGCAAGCCAAGTTCCCTGGATGACCTTTAGGAGATGCTAAATACTGCCTGGCAGAGTATAACACACGCCGAACTCTTAAAATTAAAACCTTGCAATGCCTAAGAGTGCCAAGGCTGTTATTTCAGCCAGAGGAGGTGCTACTCGATGTTGATATATGCTACAAATACTGAATGAAAAAACATTAGAATGACAATTTCTTAAATCCTTAACTTTGTCTCATTGATAAAGCTAAAATAAAACAGATTATATTGCCTATTAACTAAACAAAACGATGTCTATTTACTGTAAAGTCGTGAATATTGCCTAACATAATCACTGTCACAGTTTTTTTTCTTCCGGCACTGTATATTACAATTAAAACAACAAACAAATATTATAAGTAAAAACTGGCCAAATATTAAGCAAGTTTCTTGCAGTTTCAATGCGAAGTCATCAATATGTCCTAACTATTATTACTGTTTTATTTTCTATTCTAATAGTACCATCGGTATGACAAAACGTGACTTACGAGAGGCATTACGAGAAACTGTGAGAAGAACCCAATAGCCGGCGCCACAGGTCGTCTCAGGACTGCCTTGACGACTTTGAGATCGGTGGCGCAGCCCATGCCAATGTTGACGCATGCGACAACAATGTTCAGTGAGATGAAGAAAACTACGTTGATCACACCCAGTTTCCGGATGACAACAACTGGATATTTGTCTAGGTGCGTCGTGTTGTCTATACTGCGCACGTCGTTGTCGATTTGACAGTCTAGAGACGTCCTCCCCAAGCGGAGACCATGCACCGTCAGATGAGGCAGACTGGCGTTGGACGGCAGGCCTGCACACACTGTCATACGGCCGCCTCGCACCAGCTCCGTGACGTCCGGATTAGCAACGACACAGCTCAGTCGAAGACAGTCCGTCGTTAAGTTGGTCGTTTACACGTTGATCGTCACCGTCTTGCCCAGCTCCAGACCGTCCATCCGAGCCGGAAGGAACTCCAACAACGGAACGTCGTCCGAGGTCTCATTGACGGCCGTCTCAAATATTGATAGAAATATTTTTTTCTCAGTTAAGAAAGATAGAAGGACTAGAGGACATGAACTTACATTAGCAAAGGAGCAGAGTAGATTGGATATAAGAAAGTTTTCATTTTCACAAAGGACTCTAAATGAATGGAACAGATTACCTGCTGATTGTGTGGGTGCTAGTAGCGTGAATATGTTTAAAAATAAAATCGACACATACCTCGGGCAGGATACACATAGATAAAAGGGTCGGACTCTCGATAAGCCAAAGGGCTTCCGTGTCCACCTGCCATCTAGAGTTAATTTTCTGGGTGGCAATCTTGTTAAATCTTGTTAAATCTTGTAAGACTATGCTATGCTGTTATTTGATGATATTAGTTAATCAAATTAGAAAATATGTTCATCCTTCGGACAGCGCAACATAGTCTACGCAAACATGCCAAAAGACGGTTTTCCGGAGGGAAGTGACGTTTGTTACGTATTTATAACATGCCCAGCTAATCCCTGGAGTTCACGGTTCAGAATAATCTCAGAAATATCGTGTAATTTCGTAGACAACCGTGTCTGTCTCATGTCCGGGACTAAACCGATACAAAACCCACAACCGAGGGGACATTTCAAACAAATGAAATGCGTCACCTTTCTTCCGAGATGTCGTATATAAATCCGTGAAAGTTTGGCGCCTAATGTACAAGCCGTCTATGAAGAAAATACACACCCACACACAAACACACACACACACACACACACACACACACACACACACACACACACACACACACACACACACACACACACACACACACACACACACACACACACACACACAAACATACAGAAAGAGAGAAAGAGATAAAGAGGGAGGGAGGAAGAGAGAACACACACAGAACACACACACAACACACACACAACACACACACACACACACACAACACACACACAACACACACATAACACACACAGAACACATGCAGCACACACACACACACACACACACACACACACACACACACACACACACACACACACACACACACACACACACACACACACACACACACACACATAAGTTTGGCGCCTAATGTACAAACCATGTATGAAGAATATACATATATACACACACGCGCGCGCGCGCATACACACACACACACACACACACACACAGAAAACACACAGAACACACACTGAACACACACTGAACACACACTGAACACACAGAGTACACACACAGAACACACACAGAACATACACAGAACACGCGCAGAACACGCACATAACACGCACAGAACACACACACAGAACACACACAGAACACACACAGAACACACACACAGAACACACACAGAACACAACACACACATACACACATCACATTCACACAAACACACGAACATATACACGATCACGAACATTACACCCAAGGACACGAACACGAACAAGCACGCGCACACACACACAAACACACAAACACACACTCATACACATATACACACACATACACACACAAACACACACACATGCACAACACATACACACACGAACACGAGCAAGCACACACACACACACACACACACACACACACACACACACACACACACACACACACATACACCACACACACATACACACCCGCACGCACGCGCGCCCGCGTGCGCCACTGCTCGATAATAATTAGATACATTTGCACACTCATAACTGTTCAACATAAATAAGAAACCGTGTAGTTACAGACACGCTGTTGATATTTGGAATAGACGTGTGCCCCGGGGTTTCTAGACGTTGGGCTTGACGTTGTCTATACAAAAAGATGTATCCACCTCTAGTCTAAAGCGTCAAGGCATTTGTCATTGTTGTGGTTGTGTTTGGTCTCAATTCCAAAATAATTGCCGTGATTGAACAAATTGGTATTCGATTTTCTTGCCTCTCATAAGACTATGCTATGCTGTTATTTGCTGATATTAGTCAATCAAATTAGCAAATATGTTCATCTTTCAGACAACGCAACATAGTCTACGCAAACATGCCAAAAGACGGAGGGAAATGACTTTTGTTACGTATTCATAACATGCACAGCTAATCCCTGAAGCATTAGCACGGCTCAGAACAATCTCAGAATTCAAATGTAATGTCGTAGACAACCGTGTCTGTCTTATGTCCGGGACCAACCCCAAAACGCATACACACACACACACACACACACAGAAAACACACTGAACACACACTGAACACACACTGAACACACACTGAGCACACACATAACACACACAGAACATACACAGAACACGCACAGAACACGCACAGAACACGCACAGAACACGCACAGAACACGCACAGAACTCGCGCAGAACACGCATATAACACGCACAGAACACACACACAGAACACATACAGAACACACACAGAACACACACAGAACACACACAGAACACACACACACACAGAACACACACATACACACATCACATTCACACAAACACACCAACATATACACGATCACGAACAATACACCCAAGGACACGAACACGAACAAGCACGCGCACACGCACACACACACAAACACACAAACACACACTCACACACACACAAACACACACACACATGCACAACACATACACACACGAACACGAGCAAGCACACACACACACACACACACACACACACACACACATACACCACACACACATACACATACACCACACACACATACAAATCCGTGAAAGTTTGGCGCCTAATGTACAAGCCGTCTATGAAGAAAATACACACCCACACACAAACACACACACACACACACACACACACACACACACACACACACACACACACACACACACACACACACACACACACACACACACACACACATACAGAAAGAGAGAAAGAGATAAAGAGGGAGGGAGGAAGAGAGAACACACACACAACACACACACAACACACACACAACACACACACACAACACACACATAACACACACAGAACACATGCAGCAGCACACACACACACACACACACACACACACACACACACACACACACACACACACACACACACACACACACACACACACACACACACACACACACACACATACACACACAATCACATACACACACCACATTCGCACAAACATACGAACACATACACGAACATGAACAATCACACATACACCCACGAACACGAACAAGCACGCACACGCACACACACGCACACACTCACACACACACACACACACACACTCAGAACACACACAGATACATACGCACGCACACACGCGTGCGCATTTTGCTCAATTATAATTAGATACATTTGCACACACATAACAGTTCTATATCAATAAAAACGCTGTTGATATTTGGAATAGACGTGTGCCCCGCGGTTTCTAGTATAAATGGGCATGACGTTGTTTAGACAGAAATATTTATCCACCTCTGGTCTAAAACGTCAAGGCATTTTGTCATTGTTGTGCAGAACTTATTTAAATTGACAAGTTTAAATTCACACTGCAAAGACACGTTGACTGAGGGATGCAATAAATGTTAACCCATGATGCATCCGTACAACGTCATTTCCACAGTAAAGGAAGCCAGTGGATATAGATGACTCGGTTTAGAAGATACGAACTTCCGCACACCGTACTAAGTCGTGGTAGGAACAACGACATTATGCAACGTGCTACGACGGCCGTAAACAACCCAGTAGGTATGTCAGCCGAGTAATTTCACCAGGCGCCTTCGCCATTGATCGGTGCTCTCTCCGGGTCAATCAAATGATGAATGCGAAAAGTTCGTCGGCTTAGGAGAGTCAATGAACCGTGTCCAAATGGGGTAGTTGGTTAACAGAGCAAAGCGGGCTAACAAGTTACTCTTTCTGAGACTGCAGCCATGGCCGGGTGTCGTCTCTTGGCTGTCCTCGTCACCGCGTCTCTTCTGTCCGGAGCTTCGGCCGTCAATGTGACCTCGAACGAAGGTTTATTAGTAGAGTTCATTCCGGCGCGGATGGACGGTCTGGAACTGGGCGAGACGGCGAAGATCGACATAGAAGCGACTGACCGGATGACAGGCAGCAGACGTATGCGGTGTGTCGTCGCCAATCCGGACATCGTTGAGCTGGTGCGAGGCGGCAGTGTGACGGTATGGGCAGATCTGCCGTCAAACGCCAGTCTCTCTCATCTGACGGTGCATAGTCTCCGCTTGGGGCGGACGACTATCGACTGCCGAATCGACAACGGAGTACGCGGCCATGATAACCTGACTACGTGGATGCCGCTGCATAGCAAATACATGATTGCTGTAATACGGCCACCCCATGTGCTCGCAACATTTTTCGTCGTTCTAGTCAACGTCATCATCGTAACCGTCAACATTGGCATGGGCTGCGCCATCGATCTCGAAGTCGTCATGGGAGTCCTCAGACGACCCGTTGCACCATTTATCGGATTCTTCTCGCAATTTCTTGTGATGCCGCTCGTAAGTAACGTCTCATCATATCGATGATGAAAGTACTAGTTAAGAAAATTAATAACAATTAGGATACATTAATGGCTTTATATTAAACCGATGTCTTACTATATTGACCAGTTCCAACTGTTTTGATTATAATCACACTTGAAGTCATAAAAAAACAGCCTTACCCCTATTAATTCATGGCTAACGCATGAATCTGTTACAGTAGTAATTAAGCAGATACAAACTAGCAGCTAGGAGTTCACGACAGATTATACATACATGTATCCCCTTTATGAGGTCTTCTAGTTGTGTCATAGTTAAAAAAATATACAACTTATTGTGAATTAGGTGATAAAAGAACGGAACTTGGTAGAAATGTAGAATAGTGTAGAATATATTGTTGTTACATCTTACATATCTGATCTATTATAGCAACTTAATTCACACGCTACACGTGGAATTATTATTACGTTGTTTACACAGTTTTTCTGAGATTGACCAGTTCACTAAATAAGTACTTATTTTTATACTAGTTGGATGGCTCCACTGTCAGCCCGGAATTGAATGTCATTTCACCGTCTGTTACACTTGTTTGATATTATGTTTGTATGTATGATTTACACAATTCTATATGTCTGTCTGTCTATATATCTATTTTCTTGTTATTCAGAATGTAACGTAAGACGATATACTAACACAAATCTGACACGTAAGATCTGCTCAGTTCCTAACTTTCATTCAAACCATTCAAGGAGGACTTAGTAGGAACTGGATTACCCAGGTAGGCCTTCATGTCATCAAAGTCAAACAGAAGCCAACATCAGCTAGATGCTGCTAATTTCGGAAGCGTTGTTTCAACGCACTTTGTACAATGCCATTATTCAAACAAAAGGTGTGTTCGATGAAGCAATACAAGGGTATCAAGCCAATTGTTATGGGCTCCAAATCAAAGAACAGACAATATGCACCAATTAGCTCAATAAAACAAAGCAGGAGTAGAGAAGCCAATTACACAAGCCTCTAAATATTCTTGACACACACACGCCACTATTGTCACTGTTGTTGTTGTTGTTGTTGTTGTCAGCCTGTCACATTAAAATTCAAAGGTCATCATTTCAGTGTAATTTTATAACGAATGTCTACACTTGTATAAGAAGACAAAACCTTAAATTATTTCTAGAAAATCAAAACGAAAACTTCCGCGAAACAATACAGTAACTGTTTTATTACAGTTTCACTCTGTGTATTGATTAATTAATAATTTATATCTTCACTCGGTAACATACTTAGGTTACACTATTTTCGATGGCCGAGCCATTCATGCATCATTTACATCGTACAACATATGTACAAAGGATAAATAATTAAAATAGAAAAACATTTGTTTTTAAATTATAATAAATAATACAAAATGTGAACATGCATTAAAACATAAACCACACAACTACGGTATATATATATATATATATTAATCGAAAATAGTATATATATACCTTTATTATTTTATTTAATATCGTATGTATTATGTACATATATATATATATATATATATATATATATATATATATATATATATATATATATATATATATACAGGTATATATATATAAAATACATATACGATATCAATCATAACGTAATAAAGGTATGTATATATATATATATATACTATATATAGTCCCCCCGTCTTCAACCCGTTGTCCAAGCCAACATAAATTTGATGTCGTTGATGTCCAAAGCTTTATTTGAATGTATTTTGTACAATCAGGTAGTGGTGCATAGAGGCTGTGGGGCATTCCGACTATAATTCGTCTACTACGTCCCGCGGCACAGACATGTCGTAGAAATTACTTCGAAGAGACACCAATTTCCAACTTCCCATATCTAATGCTTGGTGCACGACAGTATCCAATTTGTCAAGTGTCGTGCTTGGAGGGTCAACGCCAGAAATGCCGAATCCACTTAAAACACCAAGAGTGAACAAAAGTACACGTCAAAAAAAATATAGGACCACAGGTTCGTAAATAGGACTACCAGTGGGTGCCCTGCGGCAGTGCACCAAGCAAACTACTGTGAAAATACTGCGATGGCACGCTGATTGACAGAACAGTTGTCGATGTGTAATTGTGTGATATCAGATTAGATTTCACGTGCAAAACTTTTCTTTTAACAAAACCGTTGAGGAACCTCATTAAATCATACTTACGCAAAAAAAGCCAACAAGTACAATGACATGCTCCAGCCTTATCGTGTTGCAGGGGCCAGTAAACGCGATCTTTGCATTGAATACATACACGACACATAATTATACATCAACTGTTTTCTCTCTACGGATCCTCAATTTGTTTACATTTCGTACATAACCGCAAACGAAAAGGAATTGTTCCATTTTTATTTATATAAGATCTTAAATAAAAAATGTTTCCAGAAAGTGGTATATATATATGCGTGTGGCAAACGGTGGCATCTTGACGATCACGGACAAAGGATCAGTAAGTTATATGTTGCTTCATATCAGCTAGGTCACCATGACCGCTGCCGTGAATGTGCAGCCTTCCATGCTACACTAGACGAGGCACATTATACGAGCAATCCTATGAATTAAAAACAGGCACATACACGCGCACACGCACATGCACACAGACACACAGACACACACACACACGCACGCACACACACATTTTCCTGTAATACAGTGCTAATCGAATATTGGCGCCTATGGTGTTTAATTTGATTTAAACTCTTTTGTATCAATGCTATGTTAAGCAATGATTCTCGAGGATTTTCAGTTTAACAAGATTTAACAAGATTGCCACCCAGAGAATTAACTCTAGGTAGCAGGTGGACAAGGAAGCCCTTGGCTTATCGAGAGTCCGACCCTTTTATCTATGTGTATCCCGCCCGTCTGAGGTATGTGTCGATTTTATTTTTAAACATATTCACGCTACTAGCACCCACACAATCAGCAGGTAATATGTTCCATTCATTTACAGTCCTTTGTGAAAATGAAAACTTTCTTATATCCAATCTACTCTGCTCCTTTGCTAATGCAAGATCATGTCCTCTAGTCCTTCTATCTTTCTTAACTGAGAAAAACATATTTCTATCAATATTTTCATAACCCTTCAATATTTTAAACACTTCTATCTGATCTCCTCTCAATCTCCTGGTCTCTAGTGTTGTTAAACCGCATTTTTTTAGGCGTATATCGTAACTAAGATCCCTCAGATTTGGTATCATTTTAGTTGCTCTCCTCTGCACTTTTTCTAGCATATCTATGTCCTTCCTGCGATATGGCCTCCACGCTTGAATACAATATTCTAAATGAGGCCTAACTATTGTTTTGTACAGCGGTATTATTAGCTCTTTTTCCTTATACGTTATGTTTCGCCCAATTAATCCAAGGATTTGATTTCCCTTTGAAGCTGCAATTCCGCACTGCTCTGAAATCTTCATATCAGCACTAACGGTTAACCCTAAGTCCTTTTCTTTTACAGTAGTACTTAGTACAGTACCCCCCATTGTATATTCTACTTCTTCGTTCCCATGTCCTATGTGGAGGCATTTACATTTCCCAAAATTGAACAACATTTGCCACTTTTCAGACCATTTGATCAACCTGTCAAGATCATCTTGTAAATGCTGTCTATCTCCATCACTTTTAATCCTTCTAAACACCTTTGTATCATCCGCAAATTTCAACACCTTGCTTGTTATTTCATCATCCAAATCGTTGATGTATATTAAGAATAATATAGGACCTAATACTGATCCCTGTGGTACCCCACTCAATACCGATTTCCAGTTTGAAGCCTCCCCATCAACTACTACACGTTGTCTTCTGTCAATCAGCCATTGTTCTATCCAGTTTATTATACCATTTCCTATGCCATGGGCCTTTAGTTTAAGCAGTAATCTTTGATGTGGTACTTTGTCAAAAGCTTTTTGAAAATCTAAGTAGACGATATCTACTGGTGATCCCTCATCTACCCACTTAGTGATGTCTTCCAAAAAACATAACATATTTGTTAAGCATGACCTCGCTTTAAAAAAACCATGTTGAGATGGGTTTATCAAGTTTTGTTTAACAAGAAAATCCACCATGTGATCTTTAATTAGTCTTTCTAATAATTTACAAATCACTGATGTTAAACTCACTGGTCTATAGTTCTCTGACTTGTTTCTCGAACCTTTTTTGAATAACGGTATAATGTTTGCTTCTTTCCATTCTAAAGGAACCACTCCCTCTTCTAATGACAAGTTGAAAACTGTTGCAAGTGGTATGCTAATTTGTTCTACAATTTCCAATAGTAGTTTGGGTGGAATACCATCCACTCCAGGTGATTTATTATCCTTCATAGCCCTTATTTTCTTAGCTACCATTTCCGGGGTTACAATTAATTGTCCTAAATAGTCTGAATCTGCCCCCTTGAACCTAGCCTCTGGTATTGGCAGTGAACTAATATCTTCCCTGGTAAACACTGAACTAAAGTACTCATTCAGGTCTTCTGCCATTATGAATCCCTCTGATATTATATTTCCAGCACTATCTTCTAGAGGACCGACCTTATCTTGAACTTTCTGTTTGCTTCGAACATACGCATAAAAACTCTTGCTGTCATGTTTTATATTACTAGCTAATTGTTGTTCATAGCTTCTCTTTGAATTTCTAATTTCAGCTGTAGCTTGGTTAAGTGCTTCTTTATAATTGTTGTAGTCTTCATCATTTCCAGTACATCTATATGACTTCCACATCATTTGTTTATACTTAATTTTTCTAATGGCTTCTTTCGATAAGTGTTTCTTTTTGGACCGTTTTCCTTGTTTTTTGAAAGGTACAAATGTATCGATTATGCACTTAATTTCACTCTTTAATATGTTCCAGCATTCTGTTGCCGTCTTATTTTTCAGTGTCTTATTCCAGTCTATCTTTGCTAAATATTTCCTCATGTCCTTATACCTTCCTTTGTGGAAATTTCTCCTATACTGCTTTTTGCTATTCCTTTCTGATTTTACTTTGATGGTAAAATGTATCTCGTTGTGATCGCTACTCCCCAGTGGCTCACATATCTTGACATTGTCAACTAATTCATTCTGTGAGGACAAAACTATGTCTAACACATGCTCACCCCTGGTTGGTTCTAGCATGTGTTGAGAAAGGAATGTATCTTGAACTAAAACTAAAAACTTGTGGTCCTCTCTCCCCATACTCTGTAGAGATTTCCATTGTATAGGCCCATGGTTAAAATCCCCCATAATAATACAGTCCCGTTTGCTTACTTCCCTTATAGCGTTTTGTATTTTTTCATTCTCTTCTATGCTTATGTTTGGACTTCGATAAACTAACCCGACTGTTAACGTTGAGTTTCCTGTAACTATGTTACACCAAACAGCTTCTTCGCAATCTGCTTCTCTTTCTAATTTTATTTCATAAGCCTGAATAGATTCTTTAATATATAAAATAACTCCACCTCCCTTTCTTCCTATTCTATCTTTTCTAAACAGTACCTATCCTGTCAGTCCCAGGTGGTGGTCCAGGATTCGGTTATACCTATTATATGAGGGTCAATATCTTCTACCATAATGTTTAGTTCATTTCTTTTGTTTACTATACCCCTTGCATTTAAACAAACACATTTATATCCAGCTTCAGAAGAGTTTTCCAGACTGTTATTTGTTGATTTATTTGTGCTGTCTTTATCTATGCCTCCATTTTCAGGCTTTTCTGTGAGTCCCCCCTGCGAATCTAGTTTAAATAGATGCAACCTGTCCCACTGTCAACAGATTGCAGCAGATTCTCTGAGAAAACTGCTGCCCCCTTTCCACTAAGATGGAGGCCATCTCTCATGTACATATCCCTCCCAACAAATTATCCCCATAAATCTGTGAATCCCACCCCCTCTTCTTCACACATCTGCTCAGCTAGTGCATTGATCGCCATCCTCTTGCAGTTTCTATACGTTGCCCCGCTTCCTCCCATTACTGGCAAAATTCCTGACAAAATAACCTGTTCGACTCTCGTCTTCTTTAGCTTCCTCACTAACTGTCTATACTTCTGTACTATCGCAGTTGTTCCCTCCCTCTCTGCATTATTTGTTCCTACATGTACCAGTGTAGACCCCCCTTGCCATGTCCCAATACCTTCTCTACCCTGTCAGTTACATGTTCAATCCTAGCCCCCGGCAAACAAACAACGATGTCCTTCCCCTCGCTCAGTGTCTTGTCCGTCTTTCTCATAATGGAGTCACACATAAACACCCTCTCTTTCCTCATTGCCCCCTCAATCACTGCCTTAGAATAGCTCCTTCTTCGGTTTGCATCTGTCTGGTTGTTGTCTTCCCCCCCCTGCCGTCTTCTCTCCTGTCACATTCTCTTCCGATCCATTCTTTCCTGTCGCTTTTTCTCTTGTCACCTTTCCTCCTGTCAGCGTCCCTTTTACCGACTTCTCTTCTATCACATTTGCTCTCACTTCCTTTCGTCCCTTCTTCTTTCGTCCCGTCTCATTTTCCTCTCTCCTCTCCCGTTCCATCTTCCCTCCCTCCTTCTCTACAGTCACTTTCTTCCCTGTCACCTTCACGCTTGTCACGTTTTCTGTTGTCGATTTTCCAATTTCTTCCCCTCCAATCACCTTCTCTCCTCTCAATCTCCTTTCCTCAGTTTTCTTGCCACTGCTATTCTCCTTCAGTCTTGCAGTATCCTCACCTCTCTCCCTGTCGTCTCTCTCCATTCGAACTGCCTCCTTGCTAATTCCCATCTCCATTCCCTTCACAATATCTGTCAACCTAACTATCTCCTTCTGCAAACACTCCAACTTCCAACATCCAATGCACTGAAAGGTGAATCCTTCCTCCATGGTTTCTGCCCATGACTTTCCACACCCGGACAATGCAAAATCTACCCAGCTGTGGCAGTGATCGCACACCAAGTGTCGCTTTGCCTTGACTTGCCGCTTGCAAGGCGCCATATCCCGATCAGAATTTATTTAATAACTTAACTAACTTAGTCTTTATAAAGACTGTTTCCTGTGTACTACAACACTTTAGGTTACAAATTTCAATTACACAGCCGACTATTTATCCTAACACGAACGCTAACATCACCGGTAGTGACCTAATTTAAATACAATCAATTACGTTATGTTAGGCTGCTTTATTTATTTAGGTTACGCCGCCCGACTATCGCCCTTGCTTAATTTTAACAACAATGCTACCTAACCAAAATATATAGCAAGTACTGGCTTACACAGATATTATTTTATGTAAGTAGTTTGATGGTTGTTACTTTATCTCCTATATATTCTACCACATAATCAGGTTTGTTAAATCTTGTTTACAACTTATCGAAGGCTAAGCCGCCTAAGTGAGTTACCCTATTATCACTCACTATATTAAGGTGTTCTAAAATACTTTAACTAACTAACTTTAAGCACAACTGCTACTCAATATATGTTTATTGCAACTTTATGAATGATATTAAGGCAAAAATAATACTTATCAATCAGTAATTCCACTTGTTTATTCACTTTTTTTACACCACCAATTTCTACGATCTATCTCCGCCAAATATAGCCTCGATATACAGTTATATATCTGTTCAAAGTAACTTTCTTATTTGTGTTGTCTTCTTCCTATGACTACACTTCTTTTACACCAATTGACTGTGATACATTTTTCTGATAGTTAAACCACAGGCATATCACTTGTATGAGGAACAAGTCGTTTGGTTATTATCTCAACCTTATCTTATGATAATGGGAAACTGTTTTTATACAAATTCGTGATGTTAAACGGCACGGAAACAAAGCTTTGTTGTGTTGTCAAGAGACGCCCGCTCAAAGCGGAGACCATGCACTGTCATATGAGACCCCCACATGTCTGTGCAGGGTGTCACAACTTGTTTATTTAAATGAACAGTAGATACGAAACAAATGTGTATATAAATACCACTGCAAAGGTATGGTTGGGTGATGTCATTATAGGTGATCTTTGAGCCACATATCGTGTCAAAGGTATGCTTGGGTGATGTCATTATAGGTGATCTTGGAGTCACATATCGTGTCAAAGGATACTTGGGTGATGTCATTATAGGTGACCTTGGATTCACATATCATGTCAAAGGTATGCTTGGGTGATGTCATTATGGATGATCTAGGAGTCACATCTTGTGTCAAAGGTATGCTTGGGTGATGTCATTATAGGTGACCTTGGAGTCACATATCATGTCAAAGGTATGCTTGGGTGATGTCATTATAGGTGATCTTGGAATCACATATCATGTCAAAGGATGCTTGGGTGATGTCATTATAGGTGATCTTGGATTCACATATCATGTCAAAGGTATGCTTGGGTGATGTCATTATAGGTGATCTTGGAATCACATATCATGTCAAAGGTATGCTTGGGTGATGTCATTATAGGTGATCTTGGATTCACATATCATGTCAAAGGTATGCTTGGGTGATGTCATTATAGGTGATCTTGGATTCACATATCACGTCAAAGGTATGCTTCGGTGATGTCGTTATGGATGATCTAGGAGTCACATCTTGTGTCAAAGGTATGCTTGGGTGATGTCATTATAGGTGACCTTGGAGTCACATATCATGTCAAAGGTATGCTTGGGTGATGTCATTATAGGTGATCTTGGAATCACATATCATGTCAAAGGTATGCTTGGGTGATGTCATTATAGGTGATCTTGGATTCACATATCATGTCAAAGGTATGCTTGGGTGATGTCATTATAGGTGATCTTGGAATCACATATCATGTCAAAGGTATGCTTGGGTGATGTCATTATAGGTGATCTTGGATTCACATATCATGTCAAAGGTATGCTTGGGTGATGTCATTATAGGTGATCTTGGAATCACATATCATGTCAAAGGTATGCTTGGGTGATGTCATTATAGGTGATCTTGGATTCACATATCATGTCAAAGGTATGCTTGGGTGATGTCATTATAGGTGATCTTGGATTCACATATCATGTCAAATGTATGCTTGGGTGGTGTCATAATAGGTGATCTTGGAATCACATATCATGTCAAATGTATGCTTGGGTGGTGTCATTATAGGTGATCTTGGAATCACATATCATGTCAAAGGTATGCTTGGGTGATGTCATTATAGGTGATCTTGGATTCACATATCATGTCAAAGGTATGCTTGGGTGATGTCATTATAGGTGATCTTGGATTCACATATCATGTCAAATGTATGCTTGGGTGGTGTCATAATAGGTGATCTTGGAATCACATATCATGTCAAAGGTATGCTTGGGTGATGTCATTATAGGTGATCTTGGATTCACATATCATGTCAAATGTATGCTTGGGTGGTGTCATTATAGGTGATCTTGGATTCACATATCATGTCAAATGTATGCTTGGGTGGTGTCATTATAGGTGATCTTGGAATCACATATCATGTCAAAGGTATGCTTGGGTGATGTCATTATAGGTGATCTTGGATTCACATATCATGTCAAAGGTATGCTTGGGTGATGTCGTTATGGATGATCTAGGAGTCACATCTTGTGTCAAAGGTATGCTTGGGTGATGTCATTATAGGTGACCTTGGAGTCACATATCATGTCAAAGGTATGCTTGGGTGATGTCATTATAGGTGATCTTGGAATCACATATCATGTCAAAGGTATGCTTGGGTGATGTCATTATAGGTGATCTTGGATTCACATATCATTTCAAAGGTATGCTTGGGTGATGTCATTATAGGTGATCTTGGAATCACATATCATGTCAAAGGTATGCTTGGGTGATGTCATTATAGGTGATCTTGGATTCACATATCATGTCAAAGGTATGCTTGGGTGATGTCATTATAGGTGATCTTGGATTCACATATCATGTCAAAGGTATGCTTGGGTGATGTCGTTATGGATGATCTAGGAGTCACATCTTGCGTCAAAGGTATGCTTGGGTGATGTCATTATAGGTGACCTTGGAGTCACATATCATGTCAAAGGTATGCTTGGGTGATGTCATTATAGGTGATCTTGGAATCACATATCATGTCAAAGGTATGCTTGGGTGATGTCATTATAGGTGATCTTGGATTCACATATCATGTCAAAGATATGCTTGTGTGATGTCATTATAGGTGACCTTGGAGTCACATATCATGTCAAAGGTATGCTTGGGTGATGTCATTATAGGTGATCTTGGATTCACATATCATGTCAAAGGTATGCTTGGGTGATGTCATTATAGGTGATCTTGGAATCACATATCATATCAAAGGTATGCTTGGGTGATGTCATTATAGGTGATCTTGGAATCACATATCATGTCAAAGGTATGCTTGAGTGATGTCATTATAGGTGATCTTGGATTCACATATCATGTCAAAGGTATGCTTGGGTGATGTCATTATAGGTGATCTTGGAATCACATATCATGTCAAAGGTATGCTTGGGTGATGTCATTATACGTGATCTTGGATTCACATATCATGTCAAAGGTATGCTTGGGTGATGTCATTATAGGTGATCTAGGAGTCACATATCGTGTCAAAGGTATGCTTGGGTGATGTCATTATAGGTGATCTTGGAATCACATATCATGTCAAAGGTATGTTTGGGTGATGTCATTATATGTGATCTTGGATTCACATATCATGTCAAAGGTATGCTTGGGTGATGTCATTATTGGTGATCTAGGAATCACATATCGTGTCAAAGGTATGCTTGGGTGATGTCATTATAGATGATCTTGGAATCACATATCATGTCAAAGGTAGGCTTGGGTGATGTCATTATAGGTGATCTTGGATTCACATATCATGTCAAAGGTGTGCTTGTGTGATGTCATTATAGGTGATCTTGGAGTCACATATTACGTCAAGGGTATGCTTGGGTGATCTCATTATGGATGATCTTGAAGTCACATATCATGTTATGTCATATCTAACGATATAAAAAAGTGAAGCTTAGACATGTTACGCCACATCGTTATGTTATGATCACCAAAGGTAGGTAGAGTCTACGCCAAAAAGCATCCTACAAGTTATTATAAATACGATTTATTTAAATGAAACAGTACCTTGGTACTGCAATAAAGCTATCTGTAAAACCATTGAAGACAATTTAGACATATTTGAAACGCCAGTTGATCTTCTTCCAGTACCGTGACGTCGAAACTGTTTTCTGTTAACTAGGTGGCGTACGGCATGGTGAGACTTTTTGGGTTCACACACGACATTGCGCTCGGATACTTCGCCATCGGTTGCGCCCCTGGTGGAGGTAACAGCAACATCTACACGTTCCTGTTCAATGGCGACGTCTCTCTCAGCATCACGATGACCTTCGTTAGCATAGTTGTTTCTCTAGGTGAGAATATTTGCTTTCGCAGGCATCACAAGCCATCAACAACAAAATTCACTTGCCAAATTAGGAAAAAAAACGATGAGCACTGTGTTACGGCATCAAACTGCACATCATTGCTTTACGGATGTTGTCAATTCTGTACGTCGTTGTTGCAAGTACATTGTCAACCATGCATGTCATTGTTGCAGGTATGTTGTCAACTCTGTAGATCGTTGCTGAAAATACGTTGTCAACTTTATACATCGTTGTTGCATGTGTGTTGTCAACTGTGTCCATCGTTGTTGCATGTATAATGTCAATTATGTACATAGTTGTTGCAGGCATGTTGTCAACAATGTGGATTGTTGTTGCATGTATTTGTCAACTGTGTGTCTTATTGTTGAAGATATGTCGTCAACTATGAATGTCTTTGTTGCATGTATGTTGTAAACTGTGTTCATAGTTGTTGCATCTGTGTTGTTAAATATGTTGTTGCAGGAATGATGCCTCTGTGGCTGCTCACCGTCGGCCAGTCTCTGCTCGACGAAGACTCGGGCGTGGTCATTCCCTTCTTGCGCATCGCGTCCAGTCTCATCGTCATCCTCGTTCCGCTGACCATCGGCATCTTCATCGGTCGCTTCAGACCCCGCGTCTCCGCCGTCATCCAAAAGCTCCTGCGGCCGTTCTTCTTCTGCGTCCTCGCCATCTTTTCTCCAATCGCTCTCTACATCCATGTAGACGTACTGCGGATGTTCACAGTCGTCTACGTCCTCGCCGGTTGCTGCGTGCCGTATGCGGGTTTCCTACTTGGTGCCGCTCTCTCCATCGTTCTCCGCCAGTCCCGGGCGAGGGTCGTCACCATCGCTTTAGAGACGGGCATACAAAACATCGGTATTCCGATCCTCATCATGCGGAACTCGTTGCCTCACCCGGAGGCCGAGATAGCGATGATCGGACCGTTAGCTGTCTTCATCGCGACGCCACTTCCGCTCTGGCTCGGTCTCATCGTACAGGGAGTGTACCGGCGCTGTTGCCGCGGACCGCCGGAAGTGATATCAGACCAGGATACCAAAGATGTGAAGGAGATAGAAATGGACGAGAAAGATATTGAAGCGACTGAAGATCTGCTTGCGAAAAAGAAGAAGGCAACGAATGCGTAACGTCAAACTGATGGAGCGGACACCAGTGGACTGGCGATGAAACGCACTTAACTCTTGATATTTGTAATTACTTTTTTTCCTTTCACGTCAATATTTAATCCATGCTAAAATATGGTGGCGCAGTATGTTAGCAGTAGTGGGGGTTATGGCCCAATGCCCCCCCCCCCCCCATATGCCACTGGTATTGCACAACAATGTGTGTTTATGCATGGTCGCGTTCAGAATTTGCGCCGCGACGTCGCGATCCATCGCGGTTCGCTGCCGGAAGTTGAACGCTTAAATATTACGTAGGCCCTACCGCGACGTTCGCCGCATTCAAAATGGTTCTGTTGCAACTAGACGTTGTGCATTTGATGCTACTGATTTCAGATGTGGTTTTTTTTCGACGCTCATCTTGTAATCTAATTTAAATAATCCTCTTCAAATAAAAACAAAAAATTTGGTGACGCGTCGGCACGACGTAACTTAGAACGGCAAAATTGACTTCTGTGGCAAAAAGCGACGTCGCGATGCTGCGCGGCACAAATTCTGAAGGCAGCCCCGTTTTAGTATAATGATAACTATGTCACTGGCGTCATGTGGCCAATATAATTATGGCTTATGTTATCGTTTCGTGAGGTAGTACCCTTGTTGAAATAAAATTGTACGCATCTTCTGTGGGACATTTTACTGTGCATCCTCATCCAGTTACTTGATTTTCTTGCTTAAAAACGGCGCAGAACATTACATATTTGTCTGCATGTTCGTTGGTTTTTTCAGTGGTGTTACTTTTGTGTTACATTTGGTCCGATCATACCGCTGTATAAACCGTTTCTTGGCTTAGACAATGGTGACAGTATCTGCGCACAAAATCACAGCGTTGTTGAGTTATTGACATAGAAATTGACAAGGTGTACGAATGAACATATTATCAAGGATTAAGTGTACTGTTTTTGAATGTCCGTTAGGGGTAGGTGGATACATTCTAAACCAACATAGCTTTTACATACCTAAACCAAATCATATCTTGTAAACAAGCAAGTGTGTGTATGTGTGTGTGTGTGTGTGTGTGTGTGTGTGTGTATGTGTGTGTGTGTGTGCGCGCGTACGTGCGTAGTGCGTGCGTGCGTGCATACGTGCCTGAGTGTGTGCGTGCGTACGACCCTGCAAACGTGCCTGCGTGAGTGCATATGCCGTTGAGCGGAGGCCCGTTCATGCAAAATGAGACGACCGGAGACGAACTTAATTTAGCTCGATCCAGATTTGTTATCAAGTTGGCATTTTTCATTCTAATAAATTGTTCTTTATTTAATAATTTTCTGTACTTATCTGACTACGTCTGTACTAAAATTTATTTCTGTTAAAATTACTGTATCTACGGAATGTTTCAGAACACCATCCGATTTTTGACTTGCTAAAAAGGTGCGCCCAAAACGGGCCTCCAGCACATCCATTTGTATTATTTCGCCATCATCACACATTTCGCAAACACATTGTGCATATTCGTGTCATGGTGTGCCATATGTATTAGTCGCATTTATCCTTTCTTCCCCATCCCTTACTGTCCGAAAACAGTTGGTACATAATTGTTTCTGCGACCTGTTGTCTCGCTTGTTTTCGAAGCTACAATATATCGCAGTGGCATGACGAACGATGTCTTCCTTCCCCGTGTAGTTCCACTCGTGTTGGTTTGAGGCTCCTTCTGCGTTGTAGGATTGTTGTTACACTTCGTTTTCAATCGAAGTTGACGTTTGTATGGCCTGAGCGTGGTGATGCGTGTCTTTTCTTAGTTACTCGGCTTTCACTATGTTGATTGATCTCCTTTTAGTATATGTGAGACACCCGCTACGCGGTTTATTATCATGGTTGGATGATACATGCAACTTGACAATATACTTGTATATTACACTACTTAATAATATAATAATTATTATAATATGTATCCATGCAGCTCATGTTGACGTTATATATTTTTAAAAATGTATTAGTAATAATATCGTTTTGCTTAATAGTGTTATTAATATTAGTAATATTATTATATGTTATTATTGTATAACTGGGTAATATGTAATATCCTATGTAAATGTAATAATGATGTAATGTAATAAAGCCTTACAAATGCAGATTTGTATCAGCAGCGTATCGACGATAGCGAATCCCTGCAAGCATAGTTTACACCATGTGTTTTGGGCGCACATCACAGCCTCGGGTTGATAATCAATTTGAATACAAACTTTCCATATTAAAAAATATATAATACACATACATATATATATATATATATATATCATAGCATTTACGTTTGGCTTATGCACACCGCAGTTTCCGTTGTTTTCAACATAGTGCTAACATTTTAAGAAAAGCGTGGAAAACAATCTTTTTGGGCTCACCTAGCTCTTTGAATGTGCGTTTCGCACTTCCGACTAATGTTCACTACGGTCCATTTAATTTATTATTATTATGAGTTACTTAGCAGTGTCACCACACTTTAGCTGTATTTAGTACAATAACGCTAAACGGCTGGGGGCCCGTTTTGGGCAGGGGGCGTTTGGCATGCCGTTCCCCTACTTGTCAAATTTTAGTTCACACATTTTGGTTGAGTTAAAGTACTTTTGCTGTGGAACATTTGTTATCATAATATGGCGTAACTTTCTTCGCGCTATTTTTGGAAACTAGAATATGACTAAAATGGTTTGGCGTCGGGTTGCTATGTAACAGTTATTGTAATAATAAAAAAATATTATTATGGACTGCACCACATCCAAAGTGCCCAGTGATAGCAAAAACGGTTGCGCCACCTAACGAACCACAGTGATCTCCAAGTATTTCTTCGTAGCCAGAGGGCGCAACGGCATGACAATATCGCGCAAACGGGTAATGGACGATACCGGGTTGTTGGGTGCTACTTTCCTTGCAACGTATAACTTCCGGAAACACGAGACCGCAACGCCGAAGTTGACAACGATACAGTCATAATTCAGACTCTTAGTGCACATGGTTCCCGCAGTGTTTGCGGCGAATCGAGCTGTGCATTATGATGTACAAACATTGTCAATGCATTTTACTTGCGATTCTCTGTATCGGAGCGTGGTGGCAAGACTGCGGTGTTTACGTTGTCGATGCGGAGTTAGCTCCCGCTGCTGGCACAGGGAGAGGGCCAGGCAAAGCTAAAGGGATGGGCAGCAACCGGGATGATGTGGACGCCCACCACACTCTTCCTGACATGCTTTCTTACAACATTAGGTAACGTGAAAAAGGTGTCACTTAGAAGTTAGACTAGAACTGAGGCTGAGATGCTCAGACAATTATGTAGGGGGGTCGGACCAAAATTATCTTTCGTAAAAAAATTGTTTTTCCCTGATACAGTGATAGTAGTCAGTCTATAAGAAGTACAAACATATTACAATAGTAATGGTTTCATGTATCTAAGTGAATTATTAAAATAAACTTCAGCTTGGTAAAGTTTCAAATTTCATGACATTTTCTGACACTGACAGATCTGATTTTGCATATAAATTACAACAAACATTACATTTTTTCTCCTGATAGTGGTCACTAACAGAAGTGCAATGGTGCTTTTTCATGTACATAAGTGAAATATTAAGGAAACTACAGTTTTGTAAAGTTTCAAATTTCATGATTTTTTGCGAAAATTTTCTGATGGATCTGATTTTGCATATAAATCACAAGAACATTTTTTCTGTACTTTTAAACATAAAATCTGGTATGCTCACCTTGATGGCCTTATTTCTATCAACAAGGGGTCGGCCTAGTCCTCTACCTCCACTCCATGCGATCTAGGGCCATATCCACTGTAACACCTACGTCCCACATGTCCTCTTTGATTTGTTGTTTCCACGTCTTCCTTGGGTATCCTCGCCTTCTGACACCTGGTGGTGGTGGCAACTTTCCTCTTGTTGTTGGTGTTCATTGCCCAACATTCACTCCCATACGTTAGGGCGGGTCTGATGATGACCTTGTACACCTTCGATTTGAGTCTTAGGGGCATCTTCTTATCGTACAGGACCCCGGTTAGTTTCCACCAGCTCGACCACGCGGCTTCCACGTCTCTGTCAATTCTTCCATCTTTATCTGTTACTGATCCCAGGTACTTGAAATGGTCTACATTCCTCAGGGCTTCTCCGTTCAGTTGTATATGTTCGGCGGTCTCCCTTGTTGTCAGATATTCTGTTTTTGCTTTGTTAATCTTTAGCCCATTGTCCATCAAAACATTGTTCCACCGTTGAAGTCTATCTTGGGCACCACCACTGTCGTGTCGTTGATTACCAGGTCGTCTGCGTAGAGCAATTCCCATGGTGGCTTAGAGCACACTTCCTGAGATACCGTGTCAACCAGCATGATGAATAGGAACGGGGTAAGCGCTGAACCTTGGTGGAGGCCAATAATGACTTCAAATTTTTCGCTGGTCCCTCACTTTGATTTCACACACGTGGTAGCGCCTTGGTACATGTCCTGCACTATTCTCATATAAGCTTCCGGGATGTTCCGCTTCCTCATGCATCTCCATAGTACGCGAGGTACGGTGTCGTACGCCTTTTCAAGATCGACGAACACCATTTCTAGAGGCTTATTGCTCTCTTGGTACTAGTCCTGATGACAAATATGGCATCCGTGGTCCAACCCCAGGCCTAAAACCAAACTGACCATCCGCAATGCTCACAATCTCTCTGAGCCTTTGATCGATGATACCTTCCCAGAGCTTCATGGTATGGCTAAGCAGCTTGATTCCTCTGTAGTTACAACAGTTCATGTGATCTCCCTTGTCTTTGTAGATAGGCGTGAGGATGCTCTCTCTCCAAACATCAGGCATCCTGCCACTTTGCATGACTACCGGTATTGAAGATTTGGGTCAGTTGAGACACGCCCCGACCGCCAAGGTATTTGAGTGCGTCAATAGGTATTCCGTCTGGTCCACAGCTCTTACCGTTCTTCATTTTTCTCAGCTGTCTATCTACCTCTCCATATGTTACTTCACACAGCGGACCTAGGGTCGGTGGTATGTCTCTGTGGTTACTATATGGTCTTAAATCATTGAGCAGGTCCCTGAAATACTCTGCCTCTGGTGTCATAAGTACGGCACCATCTTTTGCTTTTACGAAGTAACCCTGGTAGTTATCTTTGGTCGATTGCTTTTTCCCCTTCTCGGGTCTCCATTCTCTCATACAGCCTTCACTTTTTCCACTGCTACTGTAGTCTTCGCTGCTTTCTTCGCCTTTTTGTACTCAGCGTGATCTTCTTGCATTTTCATTTATTGCCAATTCTTGAATGTTCTCTTTTTCTTGTCTGTTGCTTCCTGGACTGTTTGGTTCCACCACCAGGTATCACATTTTTGCATAGATTTTCCGCCCCTCGTGACCCCACAGTGACGTCTGCCCTTCTCTTTCATTGTATTACAAAGTGTTGTCCAATCATACTCTTCGTCATCCTCCCTGTTGTTGTTGACATCCTTGGCATAATCGTCAACTGCCGTTTGATCCCTGAGTCTCCACCACCTGATCCTGGCTTCGTTCTCTCGTCAAAAGCAACTCACCTTCTTCGGTCTTATCCTCAGGTCCATCACGACCAATCTATGTTGGGATACCACAGTTTCGCCCGGTATTGTTTTATAGTTCATGGTGTCCTTCAGATGTCTTTGATTGGTTAAGATGTAATCGATTTGTGATTCCCTGTTGCCGCTCTTAAATGTGATCAGCTGGCTTTGTGTCTTCGTGAACCATGTATTCACGATCACCAGATCGTAAGTGTCAGCAAACTCCACTACTCTGTCTCCTTCTTTGTTTCTGTCACCGAAACCTCTTGTTACCGTGTGAATTTGTGTATCTTCCATTCATTCCTACGTGTCCATTTAGGTCACCACCAATAATTTTCCGACTAAGGTCGTCCTTGTTGCGGTGCGTAAGCCGATGTGATTGTAGTGACCTCTCCCGTGTATGGGCAGATCAGTTTGAGTAGCATTATCCTGTCATTTATCCGACTGAGCTCCAGGACGTCCTTCGTTCGATCCTCTCTCAGGAGTATTCCAACACCATTTCTATTACTGTTTTCTCCGTGGTAGAGAAGTTTGTAGCCATGGGCCATGCTCTTTGCCTTTGACCCTTTCCATTTCACCTCCTGCACACACGCTACATCTACCTTCCTCCTGCGTAGGGCATGACACAGAGGAAAAAAATCATTACCGCTCATAAACACCACCAAGAAATCTGTTCTCAGCACAGATACACACATTGACATTAATACAACACAAGAAAATACATAAACACATGCATGACCATAATCTATGGCCACTAAACTGGGACTCTGTCTCCCATGTTGTCAGAAGGGTAGGTAAATTGATCTGACCTCCCTAAATTATAAATAGTTTTTAAAATATTTTTAGAGGGTGTTACTTAGAGTAAGGAGGGTTAACTTTATCAGGGAATCACTGGCCACTAGATTTATTGCCAGGTCCCTAGTTTTGGTGTTGGGCCACTAGTTTTTTTAATGTACGTTCTCGCAGGCTAACTTCTACCCCTGGTTAGTATAATGGTGAATGGTTGTAATCTCACTATAATTTATGGCATTTTATATATATATATATATAATTGTTTCTGATTTCTTGATGCAGTCATTGGCTCATTGCTGTACATTCTACATTAGTCGTAGGTCTGTTGTTGTCAACTTGTAGGTCCGTTGGTTGTTTGTCATCCTTTTACATTGGTCCTGTTCTTAGGTTGTTGTAGCTCCTTGCTGTACTTTGGCCTAGATCCTCCTACAGTCCTGAACCTTAAATTTCTGTCACAGTGACCTCAACACAACGACCGTGGTGGCGAACACAACCACTGTGCCTCCGACGACTACGACGACCCAGGAAGTGAAGGAGGATCTGCCGGAGAAGGGAGAGCTGGAGAAAGAGAAGAACTACAGCATGATGATCTTCTTCATACTCCTCGTTGTCGGTCAGTCTAAGCTTGTTTTTGAAGTTGGATGTTTTGTTTACCATTGGAACATGCTCCGGGGTCGTACTTTCCAAATTGTGGACGTTGTTACGGGCTTACTAAAGGGCATTTCCACCGTGACTCGCGTTACAGTTTTGCCCATTTCAGAAATATATTTTAGCATGTGCTATAATTTTAAAATTTCATTTCAAAATTCTACCTTCATTGAATAGGAATCTATGGCATAGTGTATTAAATGATAACAACAAATAATAATTTGATCACATAATAATTATGGTTTTAATTACATCTAGGTAATTACAGCATGACTCGCATTACAGCAAGAGGAAAACACAAAAACCTACCTTCAGTCATGTCAAATTTCTCCTATATAAAAGTATAAATGACAGAATACAATGAATACCCTTGAATGAGTCACAAATACTAGTGTTTAAAAAAACACAATTAGTAAATTGAAATTGTACCAACAACATACACAAATATTACATAATCAGCATGACTCGTATTACATGAAATCAGCCAACATTTACTAACTGATGAGGCACACCTTAGCTTGAGGGAAACATTTTGTTCTGTTTGTATTAAGTTGTGAAGACAATGTAATGGAGAAAGGAGAAAACATTAGTTAAAAATGCATTTTAAACCCTTTTGTGTTATAAATAGGAAGTAATGCCAACTTGAATATAGTGGTTTAAATCAAAATCACACTAGCCACTTTTCCCAACAAAAATGATGACCTTATTATTACCAAATAAAATTATACAGACTAACCTCCATGTATAGTATTGCATAGATCTATAAATTCAAACAAGTTCTGAAGACGTACATTGGTGATTAAATACATATTTAGAAAGCGAAGATGGCCACAGTGGTTTACAGTGATGGGTGGCATCAGTTTGTTTGCCAATTTATTGTTATTCGTAAAAATAGCAGAGAAACCTGTATGCACCATCCTGGCATTCACTGAGTACATGTATTATAATGTATGTGGGCATATGTAGTATTTTATACTCGGACAATTAATACATAAGTTGCATCCTTTTTCAATGCAGGTTCTTTTTTATATTGAACGTAAGTGTTTTCTTAGATATATTTCTTGTTATGCATTACAGCACTATTTTCCAAGAGGTTTGGTTGAATTGATGGATGATGTCAGATCCAAAACATTTAGTAAGCATGTTTTTTCATCAACCAACAGGAAATAAGAATGATTATGGGATATAATAATACTAATAATGCTTCTATATGAAGTCTTTGCAAATAACTTATCCACTATTTTAATTTTTTTGTTAAACAAGTCACTGCCTTAAAAACTTTGTGTAGGTTCTCATTAATAAAAAAGAAAAAGAAACAACAAGTCACTGCCTTAAAAACTTTGTGACTCACATTACGCTACCCAATTTTGTGTGAGTCGCGTTACATGTGACTCGCATTACACATATTCAGTGCCCAATATCCTAATCTGTCTAGATTAGACACATATGTTGTTAATATCATTTAGGTAGGTATGTCCTGTAGGAGGAGATTTATAATTGCCAGTCTCCAGGGGTTTCTGTGTAAAATGAAAAATCCCAAATTTAGTGATTTGCATTACATCAATTTTACCACCTGTCTAGAAGCCTTTCCAAAAAAAACCACAATAGACTTGCAATTTTTGTTTTCAAAATACATGAGAGTAAGGTGTCGGGAAATAGTATAAAATATTCAAACCCAGAATGAATTAGAAAACAGGGCTGCAAAGGGACAACTAACTGATATATTGGATGAGTGAATTTTGCAAATTTTGAACATAATGTTTAAATGGTGCATTTTCACATAATGCAATATACAAACATCGACAACAATTTCTCTGACAACTTTAACTTATCTCCCACCATAAACAAATAATATTCTTTGGAAATTCAACAAAAATATTTTAAGACCATTTTCCCTGTTTTCATGGAAATGCCATAAACAAAATGTTGTGGACAGTGCAGTGAACCTTCTGCATAGTTGTAGTCTCAACAACATTATGTGAATTAATTAATGAAAAATTAGGAAGAGACTGCCTCCTTTTAAAGGGAAGTAATCCATAAATTGTTATTGTAAAATCATGTTATATAGTATAAAATCTGTATTCTAATGTATAAATAGTATAAAGTCTATTCTAATGTATAATAGTACAGAGTCTGTATTCTAATGTATAAATAGTATAAAGTCTGTATTATAATGTATAAATAGTATAATGTCTGTATTCTAATGTATAAATACTATAAAGTCTGTATTCTAATGTAAAAATAGTACAAAGTCTGTATTCTAATGTATAAATAGTACAGAGTCTGTATTCTAATGTATAAATAGTATAGAGTCTGATTCTAATGTATAAATAGTACAGAGTCTGTATTCTAATGTATACATAGTATAGAATCTGTATTCTAAATAGTAAAGTCTGTATTCTAATGTATTTTTTGCCCAAATATGTTTTACCGAGGCAGAAACAACTTTTGAATTAACAGTTCAGTGTTTACAAAAATGACCGAGCTGTCACTCCAATCCCCGAATAGCTTGCTCGATTAACTGCAGGGCGTGATGTTGTTTCACATAACGCACATACCCATCTCATTATTAATCTGATCTGAGAAAAAGCTTCACACTATTACGTAAATCTCGCGGTTCGTTCAGTTCGGTAGTTCGAGAGAAAATCACTACAACTGTAAAAAGGTATAATGATGTTTTAATAGCAAAGTCTACGTACAAACATGTGGCTTTACCAGCCAGTGCCAGGACTCTGTCTAGGTTGACACCTCAATCCCTTGATGGCTAATGTGTCAAATATACCCTTTTACTAAATACCTGCCACAGTGTGACAGCTCTATGACAACTATAGTGTGTAACTATAGTACCTGTTACATAAACAAATGGTATCCTCCTGAAACACATTTCACCAACTACAAATGGTAATTAAAACACATTTCTACAGGCTATATGTTATGATAGATATAGTACATACTGCCTCAGAAGGTTTTATGATAAAAATGAACATAGAATCTCCCGTTTACATTAAAATTAAATGTTGCATTACATAATAACACTAAACATCACCTTAAATTGAATTTTTTTTTTAAATGTAATCCTTCGTTACATAATTGGTCTCACCATATATTAGTTATCTCATAGACACTTGTCATCTGGCGTTGTGTTTAGTTAAATATTTTCAAGAAATCTGAAATGTTATTAATCTCAAAATTAGATTAAAACAAGTTTCTAGAAGGTTTTTTTACAGTCAAATTGCTTCTGTTTTTGTTGTTACATTTTGGAATGTTTCAGCTGCTGTCGTGAGGCAGATTTTGTTTTAAATGTTCTAACATTTGCGTGGCAGGATGATCAACAAAGTAGCAAAAAAATGAGGGAATGCTTATGAAATACATACAGACTTTTAACGTTTCAAACTAGTCTATCCTGTTCATAGTCAAGTAGGACCAGTGTTGACTGGCATCGATTGGTTAGAAGTAGTTGATAGCTATTAATGGTGACTATTGACAAAATGATGAGCACAGCACAAACCTATTCCTATATATCTGTAATAGAATTATTTACTTAGTTACTTATTTGATTTATAGAGTACTTAATAAATGGTCATTTGATAGCATATACTAAACATAAAAGCATGGTAGTGATCTCATATCCGTACAACTTTAATAGTTGCAAGACAACTCATATAGGTTCTCACTTATGAACACCCCACATCAAACACATTTATTTCTGCATGTATTCAGTTTTTATGGAAAGCATTCAGCCACATTGGTGTTGCTAACTAAAGCAACGTTGATAATGTGTCTATATGATGTTGTAATCACTTATATGTGCAATAATTGAAACTGTATGCATGAAATAGACTCGGCTTTGAAAGTACTGAAGATAACATAGACAATGAGGGTATATTTGTGTGTTTTCAGCCTGTTGTATCCTGGTGACCCACTTCTTGATCCAGACCAAGTTCCACTACCTCCCAGACAGCGTGGCCGTTGTACTCCTCGGTGAGATAATTACACTCCAGACAGATACTCTCTGTTACTGGCAGCAGCATGTGCTTCAACATCTGCTTTGTCAAATGTGTTCAAACAATCAAAGTTGTTTTGTGAGTAGTCCCTGTAGATCTACAATTGCTTTTCTGGCTTTTTTGTGTTTGTGAAATGTTCGCCTCCATTGTGTGGAGCCATCCCCTCATGAACTGTTGACTACCATGGGTCGGCACTCCTTCTTGTCTTGTGCTGCTCTTAACTTGTCGCCATAATTGAAGTTCATCCATGCTTTGATGTCTGTCCATGTAGCTCGTGGTCTTCCTCTGGCTCTTTTTCCGTTAGACATTTCCTCTAACATTTCCCTTTGGATTTCTTCTTCTCTGATCTCATGACCAAAATGTGATAGTTTGTGTTTCTCAATTTTATTGAAGTTAATCGAACTAATTAAAGAGTTGTTTTTTACCAGCGCACACTTGGCTCAAACAACCAAATTTATTTTGTTTAAACATCATGTTTGTTAGTAGTAACCTAAAATAGTTTTTGATGTTTGGGGAGTGTTTCACGTTGTAGTTTGTTTCATTTTTCTAGGTGCAGTGCTGGGGGTCGTGTTGAAAGTGTTGGCTCATTACAACGTGGCAAACTGGCAGGTAGGTTGTCTCACAACTTTGTGTCATGTAGAAGTCACTTACATGTTCAGTACTCACGCGGTAGTTCAGTCTTCCCACAGTAACAGTTGGTGGAGGTTTTTAATAAGGTACCGTCCCTTGCCAATTAGACTCATATCATGATGTCATGAAATATGCAGTGTCCATCATTGCTTGTTAAAACACAAACCTGCCACCCATATGGCTTGTTCACATGTGGCTTCAGCACATCATGACACTGTATGTGGATATATATAGACTATTATCCCTTTCTCTTCATGCATGCCCACAGATAGTGGATGCTTTTTAAAGCCAGTCTAATTTGAGCTGGATAGACAGTAGAAATATGTCAATCTTATGATTTTTGAGTGCCATTTGTATAGTTGGACGCGCAGGCAATGACATGGAATCATTAGTCCCCTATTGGTCCTATCCTCAAGTCCACAACACCACTAGCTGATTTTAAACATTTCAAAGCTACTCCTTGCTGCTTATTTTTATTCCTAAAATTGTCCTACTTTAAATTCTTGCTCTGTGCCATTTTGAAAACCAATCACTGTAAATGAAGTACAACTTGAAGATGTTTATACAACACATGTTGTTCTTAGAAGGTACCCCCATGGTGTGTGCCTTGTTTTTCAGACAGAGGAGCATTTCCCTCCGACAATGTTCTTTCTGGTTCTTCTGCCTCCCATCATATTTGAAACTGGCTACAATTTACACAAGGTAAGTAGTATTAAAGGTGGTAAACCTGTTAGACCTTACATCATTTTACAAAACACACTCTGAACCCTTGCAGCGCATGCATGAAATCACCATGATGTGGGTGCACATAGTTTTCTTGCAATTAACTTGTACTTAATTTTGTAAGATTGCAAATTGTGCTTATTTTAAAGGTAATTTAATTATTCACAAGACAATATGCTAAATATACTAATCAACATTTAAATTTAATATGCCAAACATGGTACGATGTGGCTGGGTTTGTTTAGTAAGTTTCTGTTACCTAAACATTTCATTAAAACTAAACTTAAAAATGTATAGCCAGATGTACCTAGTGAAAAGGAACATGATAGTACCATAGGTGAAATTTTGTATGTTTTTATATTCAAACAAAAACGATGCCAGTCATTCAATATGTCATCGGCGGCTTTGACCTTCGTGCGTGGAGAGCTGGTGTTTTTTCTTTTAAATCGATCCATCTGTCATGAACTGTTGCTATGTTCATTCTCTGTTTATTCCATATATTTTCTTTGCTGAATCTGTGACATAAACAGCAGCTGGTCCACGTTTCCTATTGAAATTTATTTCGGTCACGACTCATTCACATGTCTGATGGACATTCCCGAATATTCATAAGCGTGCCTTATACAGATCGTGAAGGTGGGGCCAAAGTGGAAACTGCATGTACGAGCATTTTTTTAAATATATATTGTCAGGGTCATTAGTGATTAATAAAACATAATTCTAATGAAATAATCATATTAACAGGATTATTTAATAATTGTGTACATTACAAAGAGATTAAAATTCTCAAAGAATCGCTTTAATGACATTAATAATATTGACTGCTGTGTGTGTGAGATGCACATAATTGTACTGTTTGTTTTTGCAGGGCAACTTCTTCCAGAACATTGGCACAATACTGCTGTTTGCCATAGTTGGCACAGTGATCTCTGCCACTATTGTTGGAGGTGGCATCTATCTGCTGGGGCTGGTGAGTTGCTACTTTACTGGTAAATTATGATAAAACAAATATTAATTTAATTTATATATTATTTTTCTTTTTTCTTTCAAGAATTTGTAAATTGATTAAGGAAAAACAACCTTTCTAATAATGTTTATGCCTGCCATTAAAGAAACAAAAGGTGCTCATTTAGAATACTGATTCCATGTGCTAGTTTCTTTAAAAAAAATTTAAGGGCATATTCAATTTACGCTAGCCAGAAACTGGTTGGACCAGTATATGCACATAAAACAAAACAAACATAAATTTATGTATGTCACAACTAGTTAGACCCAGCTATGAGCACAAGAAACTGGGCATCTAATGATCATGTTTCTCTCTTGCAGGCGAAGGTTGTTTACCCACTTTCAGTGGCTGAGAGTTTTGCGTTTGGGTCGCTCATCTCTGCTGTGGACCCAGTAGCGACTCTGGCCATCTTCCAGGCCATTGACACTGACCCTGTGCTCTACATGCTTGTCTTTGGTGAGAGTGTTCTCAATGACGCAGTCGCTATTGTTCTCACAGAGTAAGTTGATTGTTTTATAGATCTGTTTTTGAATAAAAACATGAAAATTCATGTATTATATTAGAGTCGTACACATATATGGAATGCTTTGGGGGAAATTGTCACTGGAAAAAACATGGAAATAATTTTCTGGCATTTTTCAAAAAAGAATAATATTGCTAAATAATATGTCGCGTGATGAACCAATCTTTAATTTGGTAGTGGTAAATTTGAACTGAATGGTGTACGTTTTCAGTATTGACGTACATGTCTTTGAGATATCAGCAGCACAAGGCCTCACATGTTCTGTTCTGCGATGCTTGCAGCACCGTGTTGGCGATGTACAAGGGGCCGATGGTTCACATGAATGGTGCCGAGGCTTTCTTCACCGCAGTTGGACATTTCTTCTTTATGTTCTTCATGTCGGCCGCCATTGGGGTCACATTTGGCCTTCTCAGTGCTGTCATATCCTTTCAGTTGTCGCATATAACAAAAACACAGTTGTACTTTTACTTGTAATGTTGTATCAGTCTGATGGACAAGAGAGTGTGGATTAAGATGAAACTCGTCAATGTATAATGATGGAAAGAGTAACGAATTGTGAATAATTTAAATTTTTATAAATAAAAAAACATACATTTCAGCCACTATTTCCTCCTAGAGGTATTAAAGATTCTGTATGTACGAATTCGTTTTTGACCAAAGCATTTACATTGTAGTACTTAGTGGTGTAAGGATGATAACATATTTATGACTTTATAGAATAAAGTTGCTCTGGCCTAAAGTGATTCTGAGTGGAGTTCACTGTGCTGCATGCATGTATGTGCCTTTGATATTTATTGCTTTCTTTAACATCCGTTACTTATTGAAATTTGTTGACCTACGCAACACACCATCGCTGGAGTTTGGGATGATGCTTGTCTTCTCCTATGCCCCGTATGGCCTAGCTGAGGGCCTGCACTTGTCAGGTACAATGCCTTTATTTTTGATATGATAGGTATGATTATACAGTAAAGAGTTGTATGTTTGTCTTACAGTTCTGACAGTTATTGTTATCAGTATCATTAAATAAACAACAAATTGTGTAAAAGAATTTTGTGGTTTTACTTGGTGTGTGGTTGTCACACATGTTGATCACATGACATCTTTTCTTGCAGGCATCATGGCGATTCTCTTCTGTGGTATCGTTATGTCGCACTACACTCATTTGAACCTGTCCGCCATCACACAGATCACAGTGCAGCAGACCTTTAGAACAATCTCATTTATAGCAGGTGTGTCACAGGCTACACTTCAACAAATTTTGGGATGATCATGTTAGTGGCTTGAAATGCAAATGCAGTGAATTGTCTATCTGTTGCCAGGATGTCAAACTAAAATAAAGAGGCCACATCAGTGAATCTAGACTCAGTTTTTAAAATAGTCATTTTTTCAAGTTACATGCAAGATGTATTTAATTACATACTTTAAAATTATTTCATCAATGTTTTTCATAACTAATTATTTCATTAATATATTTAGTTAAATATGCAATACAAGTTTGTTTTGCTCTTTGCTATGTTAATCATGCTCTACTTTCAGAGACATGTGTTTTTGCCTATCTTGGTTTGGCCATCTTCAGTTTCCGCCACATCGTCAAGCCAGCCCTCGTACTGTGGAGTATAGTGAGTATTCAACCACTGACATCTCATCCTCATAGCCAAAGCCTTCTACATCTACCCTCTGTCATCTGTTTGTAGGCTCTCATAGCTAGGGCCTTTAACATCTACCCTCTGTCGTCTGTTTGCAGGCTCTCATACTCATAGCCAGGGCCTTCTACATCTACCCTCTGTCATCTGTTTGTAGGCTCTCATCTTCATAACCATGGCCTTCTACGTCTACCCTCTGTCATCTGTTTGTAGGCTCTCATAGCTAGGGCCTTTAACATCTACCCTCTGTCATCTGTTTGTATGCTTTCATCCTCATAGCTAAGGCCTTCTACATCTAGCCTCTGTCATCTGTTTGTAGGCTCTCATAGCTAGGGCTTTTAACATCTACCCTCTGTCATCTGTTTGCAGGCTCTCATACTCATAGCCAGGGCCTTCTACATCTACCCTCTGTCATCTGTTTGTAGGCTCTCATCTTCATAGACATGGCCTTCTACTTCTACTCTCTGTCATCTCTTTGTAGGCTCTCATAGCTAGGGCCTTTAACATCTACCCTCTGTCATCTGTTTGTAGGCTTTCATCCTCATAGCCAAGGCCTTATACATCTACCCTCTGTCATCTGTTTGTAGGCTCTCATAGCTAGGGCCTTTAACATCTACCCTCTGTCATCTGTTTGTAGGCTTTCATCCTCATAGCCAAGGCCTTCTACATCTACCCTCTGTCGTCTGTTTGTAGGCTCTCATCCTAATTGCCAGGGCCTTCAACATCTATCCTCTGTCGTCTGTTTGTAGGCTTTCATCCTCATAGCCAGGGCCTTCAACATCTACCCTCTGTCGTCTGTTTGTAGGCTCTCATCCTAATTGCCAGGGCCTTCAACATCTACCCTCTGTCGTCTGTTTGTAGGCTCTCATCCTCATAGCCAGGGCCTTCAACATCTACCCTCTGTCATTCGCAGCCAATTACTTCCGGGAGCACAAGATCACAAAGAAGATGCAGTTTATTATGTGGCTCAGTGGTATGTAAACAAACAGTAAAGGCCCATGTACACAAGCAAGTTTTGTCTGATGTATCATACAACACATTGTCACATGATGATGCATAAACAAACTATATGTTTGCATTTATTCACGTGACATTTCTAGACACTGCGAGTGCAACCGATGATTGGTACACCTGCTGTCAGTTGCTGATTGGACACATTAAAAACCCCACACCCGACTCATAAAATTGGACCAAGTCTGAACTAGTATGCACAACTTTAGACACAAATTACCTTCTCTAATCGGTTTTGCAAAGGTATTTACATAAATGATTTTTGTGCGACTATGTTATGCTACATAATCTGATAAAAATCACTTATATAAACAGACCTTTAGTCTTATTATAGGTCATTGATTCATGGACGTTCTCAAGACTGACGATCCCGTGAACTGCCATCTATCATAGGTTGATGATCATGTCGTTGCAGGTTTGCGTGGGGCGATTGCCTTCGCCCTCAGTCTGCATCTCGAGTTTGATAAAGAACAAAGACACGTAATCGTCACGACAACTCTTATCATTGTTCTTTTTACCATTGTTGTCCTCGGTGGCTCCACCATGCCACTGATGAAGGTACTGTTGCTACATTCAACAAATGGCCAGTGTCAAAACAGTGTTACCATATGTAAAAATGTAGTATATTTATTCAATAATGTTGTTACTGCATTTAATTTTAAAGAAGTACACTTACATATCTGGTTAAATATGCAATATGTCCATATATTGTGTGAAGTGGATTATATTCACTGGTACTGGTAACATTGTAATTGATCAATCCAGAATAACAAGATCCCAAAGCTCAATCTTGAAACTAACTTATAGACAAGTTGATTAAGCTTTAAAATAAACAGATAATTTATTGTGCATAAAATCTAAGAGAATGAGCTTCTTTAGAAAATATTGTCTTAGAGTTTAGTCATGTTTCCCCATTTCTGTGATATTTGTTTTTGTTTCACCAGTCTTGATTTCAACATTTCTTTCAAATCTTTATCCACTATCATTTGTTTCTATCAAGTTATCTGTCAGAAGACATCTCTAATGTTGGAATATAGTATGTGGATAGTTCAACTGTTTAAGAAAGGATGCTGTGAGAGAATCAAAAGAAACATGGTTGAGCATGTATGCATGTCTTTCAGTTTCTCAAGACAGACAAGCGCCGGAAGATTCGTCCAGGTAGAGAGGTGACCCTCTCTAAGACAAAAGAATATGTAAGTTTTATCAACTTTAAATTCAATTCTTTATTTCCAGTTGAAGACAGAACAAAGTAGATGTATATAGCATATGTACATGTGATCAGTGTAAGTCCAAATGGAAAGGTGGAAAGATGAAGCATATTGCTTATTAACACTTCCCCCAACATCAATATAACGTGCATCATATTAACAGTAAACAGAAATGTGTAGTATAATTTTTGTAACTAAAGAATATACGTGAATTACAACAGTGAAATCAACTCCACTTTCCATATATATATATATATATACATATACATACAACTATGAGGATGCAGTGCGCCCATATTGGCAGCAAGTATTCCTTTCTGTTTTAATCTCAATTTTTGATACGTATTAATGGCATGTGAGTAACCAGACTGATGCAGTTGTTCCATAAACATGCATGGAACGTATTACGTGCACTACCAATAGTGTTGATGTTGCGGATTGAAGTGATTTATGAATATTTTTTTTTTTGAGTGTCATGTCGAACAGACTGCAGTGCTGTTCACTGAAGCGTATACGACTACGATTGCATATTGACATTAGGTTGTGTCAATTAGATCTGGAATACTGTCGCTGCTGACTTCATATGGTCTTGATACCACATCGCTTCCCGAATATCGTGATTTTTTTATATTTAAAATGTTGGATGTATCTTTAAATTCGACCCGAATGTGTGCCACCGACTGAACTGCCACGGTCTGATGTGCATGGCTAGACATAGACTTGCCACTCTTCTGGGAATTATTGCGTACAGCAGGAATGTATTGATAAACATTGGCAATGGACTTTACCCTGGACATGTCAGTGGAGCTTACCCCAGGTCTCGACATGTCAAGCATTCAAGCACTCGTCACGGTTGTAGGGCTGGCATGCTCAAACAAAGACCAATTCGTCTAGTTGTAAACCGTCGCGTCATGTCGGTTTGCGCCATCCGGACAACAAGGACATCAATACGTTACTTCCGTTCCGTGAACGTTGTCACTTGCGTCCATGTATCGCAAAATTGAATGTGCATTGCATCAATGTACATTCTCAACAATCACCTTGATATTAACACTTTGCGTGATCCTTTTCAATCAGCATACCGCCACGGCCACTCGACGGAGACGGCGCTCCTGCGAGTAAAGAATGACATCACCACGGCGCTGGATAGAAAGTGCAAGATTGTTCTTGTGATGTTAGATTTGTCCAGTGCATTCGACACAATTAATCATAATATCTTGTTGACTCGACTGGAACACTCGTTCGGCAGACTCGGCACATGCATGGCTGCAGTCGTACATATCAGAGAGTCGCCATGGACAATGCAACGTATATTGAATGTGTTTTGAAATGTGGCGTCCCACAAAGGTCTGTGCTTGGGCCAATATTATACTGCATATACACAAGGTCTATCAGCGACATCGTTGTACGACGCGGCATGCAATACCATTGTTATGCGGATGACACGCAAATTTACATGACAGTGGAGCACGATCAACCCACCACTGCAGCAATAACGAAGATTGAACAATGTGTAGCGGAGGTGAGCAACTGGTTTGAACAAAACCAACTTAAGTTAAACTACTTAGAAGTCAGAGAGTCATCTTCCTCAACTCAAAACAACAAAATATTTCCATGACAATTGGTGGACATTGGGTTGTCCCGAAGTCATCCGTACACAACCTAGGAGTCATACTTGACAGATAGCAAAGTCGTGCTACACTGCTACCACCAGATTTGCAACATTGTACAAATTCGGCTAAGAATCACCAATGATGCGTGCAAAACCCTGGTGCACGCGCTCATGACTTCACGCCTCGATTATGCAAATTACTCTGTGGCCTTCCACAGATGACGCTGCAGCATTTGCAACGTGTGCAAAACTGCGCACCCCGCCTGGTTTGCCATGCGAGAAAGTACGACCACGTCATTCCAGTACTGCAGCACCTGCATTGGTTACCTATCTGTGTGCGCCCGACATATAAAGTGCTTGTGTTTGTGTACTTTGTGATGCCTAGGCGGGGGCGCAAAACTGCGCACCCCGCCTGGTTTGCCGTGCGAGAAAGTACGACCACGTCACTCCAGTACTGCAGCACCTGCATTGGTTACCTATCTGTGTGCGCCCGACATATAAAGTGCTTGTGTTTGTGTACTTTGTGATGCCTGACCGGGCACCGAGTTATCTCGCAGAGTTACTGAACCAACGTCAACCGAATCGGCAACTGAGATCTGCGTCTTTGTCACTACTGTCAGTACTGGCTTCGCAGACGGTCACTCATAGTGATCGCTGTTTTGCTGTAGCTGCAGCCAGTCTATGGAACAGACTGCCAGGCTGTGTCAGAATGACAAAGACACAGCCACAGTTCAAAACACTTCTTAAAACACATCTTTTTAGAGTAGTGTTTCTGTAATATGATCACGTGGACTTTATTAAATGCACTGACCCATATTTTATGTAATTGTTTTTATCATTATTATTATTTAAAAATTATTTATGACATTTCAGTTCACTTATATATTATTCTATTTGTTTAATACTTATCATATAATTTTTTATTTTGTACATGGAGGTCTAATAATTATGTAATGAATGTTTTAATTATTATTTTATTTTAGGGTATACATTTTAGAATGATTTTTGTTTCTATATAATAATACAATTCTAAATAACTAACCCCGGTACGTGTATATGCATGTAAAACGCCTGAGAGCATTCTGATTGATTCGGGCGCTATACAGATTAATTGTATTATTATTAATCTATAAATGTAATAAAATGTATAAACCAGACCTTATGGAAAATTTTCATTAATTTTTATAACAGATTTGTACAAACATGATAACAAGTATCGTAGCAGATACTGGATGATATTTAGAAAAATTAAGCTGAATTTAGATTAACTAATAATTTAATTATGGTGTCAACTTTACACAGTGTTTTCTGTTTGTGCCCGCGAAATATTCAAATTGTAAATAAAACATTCAGATTCTAGACACGCTCCAGTGGCAGTTTTGCTGAGGCTTGCTTGGTTAACCGCAAGGCGCTTTAATGTGCAGTGTAAATGATTGTTGTCTCCCTTCAGGGCGACGCCCTCGACTCAGAGCATATGTCAGAGCTGACAGAGGAAGAGTTCGAGGTGAACGTTGTAAAGCCACATCTCAAGGGCTTCCTCAAGATCGACATCAAATATCTCATCCCATTCTTCACAAGGAGATTCACACAACAGGTAGAATGAATGACTCACTTTATTACTGAATACAACATTCCATATAAACAGAAACAGTCGTTACGCCTCCACACACATATCTACAATACATAATTATAGATGCATGTGTGCATATGTACATACGTACATGTCATCGTACGTACTTACATGTATACGTACATATATACATACGTACATACATACATACATATGCTTCTTTAATCAAAGAAACACATCGCAGTATATCATTATCATTTTGTACTAATATCTCCATATATTGGACATAGACATTACCCTTAGAGTAACTCTAACTGATATCATATATCTTAAATCATTCTTCACAAGGCGATTCACACAACAGATATGGGCGTACTTTGCTCTTAGAGAGTTACTCTTAATGACATCAAATATCCTATTCTTCACGAGGAGATTCATACTACAGTTGTGTAAAATATTTATAACAACTCCATGGTGAAATGTGGCAACGTTGCCAAAATCTTTATGATTTCCGTGTCGTTGTTTGTCCCAGGAGGTGCATGCTGGGACAACACAGATGAAGAATCTAACGAAACAGTGGTACCAAGAAGTGAGGGCAGCACCTTCTGAGTCTGACGATGATGTTGTCGAATATGAACTCTAAACAGTGGTACCAAGAAGTGAGGGCAGCACCTTCGGAGTCTGACGATGATGTTGTCGAATATAAACTCTAAACAGTGGTACCAAGAAGTGAGGACTGTGTCGTCAGAATCTGACGATGACATGTCAAGTATGAACTCTATGAGTCATCAATGTCAGGACAGTGGTGGCATGACACTCCCTTGACGTATACATGTATTGACATCATGCCTTGACAGTTGCCTTGGTACAAACGGAACATGTGTCTGGCAAGAATATATATATATACATATATATATATTTATATATATACATATATAGATGTTTTTACAACCTACATATTTGACTTGCTGTTTATGTCCTATGTAAATCATCCATACAAGATGAGAGACGTGTCTCAGGGATGAGAAATTTCCGGTTTTTGCCAGAATTCCGGTTTTTATACTGCTCCAAAGATCACTTTTGTGAATCGTGTAAATCGGGGAGAAAAAAATGAATGTTGGGGGGTATGGCATATAAAATCCTGGACAATTCACTGACGATCTATCTGCGGATTGAGTTAACCATCCATTCACCGGGTGTCGCCACGTGTGAATGACGCTGCCTGGCGATTAGAACCGACCCAACCGAACCCGTGAATCTGCGAATTAAAACCCTTAGTTCTGCGGCTGTTCGCTTCAGCGCTTTCGAAGTGCGCGCACAAAAGCAGTGGACCAATAGGAAACGACGATGTATTTTGTGGAGATGTCGATCATTTTCGAACACAATGGCTAATCGACGATTTGTTGTACGGCAAGACAAATGTTGCGTGAAGGACATTGACAAAAGTGTCAAGAATAAGTGGAATTGGGCGTGGCTGGAGAGATCGGCTGGAGACAATATGTTGGATATATTCATCAGTAAATTATCAGCACCAGGGAAAGCCTACTGTTTGTGGTGCGAGGCCGATGTCAACTATGCGGATTGGATCCTACAGTCGGAGGGGAACCGAAGGCATTGAAGTACACACGCTGACACTGCCCACACTGGTCACCGATGTTCTACTAGAACCTGAACAGAGGGCGTATCACATAGAAGTTTGCCGATTCCATGTAGACAACACACTTCCACAAGTTCCAGATTGGACTCATGGTGGGCTACTATATTCTCTACTGGCAAGTTCCCAGCCTTGTCAAAACTGGTGGCTGCAATGATGAGCTGCTTTCATGGTCCTCAAGTGGAGGGGTGTTTTAGTCACATGTCTAGCATCACGAATACTTCCACTACCAGAAAGAATGTTAGTACATTCAACACTAACCAGACAGTGAAGTACTCACTCATGGCAAGCAACAGGACTGCTATACAGGACTTCCATAAACAGAACTGGTCGCCTCGTTCACAACACGAGAGGTGCATACAGAATGTACTCCATCCATCTTGCCGAGGAAGGAAAGATGAAGGAGGAGAAGAAAACTGAGCTGAACATGTCAAATACGAAGGCAGCCACCAAGTACAAAGCTAAGGAAGCAGTTGAGCTGGCAACGAAGAAAGCTAGAATGGCCCATCAACGGGCTGTTTTGACAAAGCTGGCCAAGGAGAAAGGTTCAGCTCGGGTTCAGCCCAGAAAATATCATTAACAAGTGAGTTAGTACTATGACAATGTGTGCGTGAGTCCGTGTGCTTTTTTTGCTATTAGAAATGTTAAGATTTTCTATTTAATATTGCTCAAAATACACCATATATCGTCTACAAAATATCTCTGAGGAGTCCCCCCCCCTCCCCTCCATTAGATGAGACGGTCCTCTCGGGCTGAAATGTGGGCCACTGCAAAATCTCCGGTTTTTTCTCTGAATGTCACTCTCATCCCTGGTGTCTTTAATAAGATTTGAAATGGACATGCGATGAATGTGTGATATATTTTGCTCACTAGGGGGTGATCTTGAAATGTAGACATCCCTAACCGCCGTGCTGAACGTTATGTTAGTGACATACTCGTACCAACTGAAAGGCTTAAGCATGGATATATATATATAATGGCATGTGCACATTTTTATGTGACTGTTTACGTATATACGTGCATTCAGGTGTACTATTAGTGTGCCTGCAGATCTTTATTAATTTAATTGTAAATGAGAAGTGGAAGTGTTTATTAAAGTGTCGTTGCTGAGTGTTACTAAATGTTATACTTAACAATTAACTAATCATGTAATCAATTGTCCAAATCTGTTCTATTCGCAACATTGAAAGGGAATATGTCTAGCCAAAAAACAGTTATCACAAAAGTTGATTTTACTCATCAGAGGATGTAACTGAACACTTGTGAGTAGCTAGTAGACATATACATATAAACGTGTGTGCAGGTGCATGCGTGCATGCATGTATTTAATGGCAGTGAACATTTGTTAAAAAAAATACAATGTGACAATAACAGTTATTTATACAGGATTAACAAGTGTCAGGTTACCAAGTTGAAATTATTTTTTAAGTGAGCTGACAAATTTTTTTCTTTGCATGGTAAGGTCATGGACCACAGTGCTAACGTTGACATGCACCAGTTAATTTTAATGAGGACAGATTTGTTTCATTTACCATGAACTGTAATTGGTGTGGCACGTTCGAGGTTAAACTAATGTTCAAGGTCAAGAATGTTTATTCAAACAAATCTGTTTATAATACAGTTTTAAGACTCAATTTGTAAGTCAAAAGCTTTAAGGGTGTAACACTTAAATAAAACTTTGTATAATGTCATGGTACTCCATAACTGTATACTCAATGTCTAAGTTAACTTATTTTCATCAAATTTCATAAATTTTTACAAACAAATACAATACATAAATCATTTTTGATTTGGTATAAAATTATGCCATTGTGATAACCTTTTCAGTTTACCAGTATGTTTACTTTGCATAATTTGCCATCAATGTGTTGTCTTCTATAATAAGCTTTAACATTGTGAAAGTTGACCAGTGCTGAATTGGTGTAGCTTGTCTCCCAAACACTGTGCATCTGTTGTTGTCAATAAGTTGTTGATCTCTCCATTTGTGCAAAATTAGCTGTGTTTAGTTGTCTTGTTTTACCCAGGGTAAGTTGTTTTGGTTCAGGAAGTTGACCATGATATCAGAGAAGGTCATTTCTTTTGTCTACAAACATGAGAGAAGTATATGTTGGCTAGTGCAGTGATCAATAATGGGTATTTATAAACATATTAACACACTGGTTTCGTTGTTGTGGGTATCTTTGTTGTGGTATTTAGATGGCAGTAAACAACAGCCAAGCATGTTGAATTAATGTTTATTCAGGAAGTGACTACAATGCAACTGCCATGCACATTGTAACGATATTATTTTGAATGTATTCATATTTTTGTTATATACCACATTCCCTGTAACATTACATTCCCAGCCCAATCATTTGTCTGTGTTTTCTACACATGCATGTGTGTGTGGTGTGTCTGTCTGTCTCTCTGTTTTTATTCACAAAATGCATTATATCCATTTCGTACATTTCAAAATAAACTATTTTCTGTTACCCATAGTTACTTTTGAAGGGTGGGTAGAAAACCGTTATTTCTTCAGTCTGCAGCAGGGCATATAACACACCTTTCCACTAAACAATTTACACTCCTCCATTGTCAACTTGACGATATCACAAAACATTAACTGTCAGTTTATGTGATTTTAGTCATTTTGCAGATGATTCCATAATATAAAATATATAATTTATATTATATAATCCTTGTGGGGAGTCAGCAGATTATAATATTATATCGAGAAATATATGTGTATATATAATATTATTATTATAATAATAATAATAAGATAACTTCTATTGCGCCTAAATCCTTGGAAATTATACATGTGTACATTATAAGATATTGCTGTGTGTTTCTCGGTATTATTACACACATTCCCTCTGTTATTGTTTGTTTGGGTGTTTGATTAATTGTTGATTAACTCATGATTTGTTTTAGAAGTCAGTCTCCTTTTTGTGCAATGGTGCTTTAACTGTAATTTAATGCAACTTCTCATAATCGATGGGTGAGTTACTTTTCGTACAAAAATATACAGGATTCTAAAAAAAAATCTGGATAACTAGCATTTGAGGGAATCCTAAGGTATGTTATGTGACAGCACAGCCTCTAACAGTGAATCACGAAATTCAAGTACGGTTTCATTCATGAGAGGAATGTAATGCTAATTCTCTTGTGTTATATGTGGATTGTTTCATTTCTAGTGGTGAACAGATTGTTACATGTTGTTAATATACTATTGATGTCTTATGTCACAATCTCAGTAAAGAATATGATTCAGAAAATATTGTGGAGTGTGTATTTGAAATAAAATAACCAAACACATAGAGATGAAAATCTTGTTATGTCTTGGTGGGACAGTGGTAGCATATAGAAGATGAAAATAGATCTCAGTGATGTAAAGTATGAAAATGTTGGTGTATTTCCCCAACATATCAGAACAGTATCAGGCCCGTAGCTAGCTTTCACAATAGTGTTCACATTTTCTCCAGTACAGACTCCAGGGGGCACCACACGCTCGTGTGGGATTATATTTGAATTAAATTGTAGGTGTCAAACATTTACGAGCCGTAACCTCTAGGACACACTGGCAGTAGGGAACATTAACTGTATTTGGCAGCTATATGGAAAACAAAATGAACATAATAATTGAGAATAAAGGCCCATCACACTTTCTTGCCTCCCCATCCATCTCGCATGGGGAGGCAAGCGCAATAATGAAAACTGATTTGTGTCGAGCCAGATGAATTTATTGACAGGTTTGCTGCATGTAAGAAATACACTCACTACACATCGTAGTTTGTTGAGAGTACCCCTTTTATAGAGCTTACCTCAGTCAGCATACTAAAACAGCCCTCATTTACTTTTTAGCAAGAGTTAAACATTATTTTATATGGCCCAGTACGCTATTTATGTGCTCGTAATTATTCTGCTAGCTTATTGGTTGGTTAGATTTGGTGGAGGGTTTTGTCTGCATCAGTCACCTCTGACTGATTGGAGTAACAAGATTGCCACCCAGAGAATTAACTCTAGGTGGCAGGTGGACAAGGAAGCCCTTTGGCTTATCCAGAGTCCGACCCTTTTATCTATGTGTATCCCGCCCTTCTGAGGTATGTGTCGATTTTATTTTTAAACATATTCACGCTACTAGCACCCACACAATCAGCAGATAATCTGTTCCATTCATTTACAGTCCTTTGTGAAAATTAGAACTTTCTTATATCTAATCTACACTGCTCCTTTGCTAATGTAATTTAATGTCCTCTAGTCCTTCTATCTTTCTTAATTGAGAAAAAATATTTCTATCTATATTTTCATAACCATTCATTATTTAATTCACCTTTGAAGTAAAATTATCTTCTTGTGTATTTGTTATCTCATCAGTTTACATTGCAGGATAGTGTGAAGTTCTCCTGCATGGCTAAATTAATGCAATGGTCCTTTGATGCACATGCCTCCAGAAAATGCCCTTTTCACACATGACAATAGGGGCAGACCCCACTGACAGGCTTCCCATTCATTCACTGAAGATCACCCTTTAACACCTGTGCCAATCAGGCTGCCCTGGCATGCTGGGTAATGTTTGAACAATATCAATCTTAATTGCCGAGAGCAAAAAAACAAATACCTGGGCTGTTTTATCTTGTAGGTAAATTAAGTTTGCAAAAATGTAATATTCTATGTATATATTTGATTTGATTTAGCACCAGATCCTATTTTGTTCGTAGTGCTTCACAACATATTAAAATACACACAATAGTGTACAATTGCAACAACAACAAATACAGTGTATATTAAGATACTACTTATAATAAGAATAGTTTATGATAAATACAGTAATAAAATGGTGTAGAATTTCTATATAAGGAAATAATTAAATAAATATATTAGGTGAACATTAATTAATACAGCACAATAATGTTGTAGCAATAATACTATTAACTCTTATAAAGCGCAATATCCAGTCCTCAGGACTGCTCAAAGCCCTTTTCACTTTACTCCCTGGCGGGACCTCTTCAACCGAACACCATCTCGACTTCTCTGGGAAGCATGCAATTAATGCGCGAAGACTATTTGTACACAAATATCCACCACTGTCTATTGCCAGGCATTCCTTCATACAGGTGAGTGAACTGGAGCAACGTAGAGTGAACGAACTTACCCAAGGTTCGACACACACACACACACACACACACACACACACACACACACACACACACACACACACACACACACACACACACACACACACACACACACACACACACACACATAATCATAGACATACGTACAAATATATGATTAATATTGTTAAATAATTTAGTAAAAGTTAAACAAGTTTAAGTGATAAAATTATTGGTAAATATAACGTTAACTATCATGAATAAGACTTCCAGAATAGTCATAATGTAGAGGATAATGTAAATAATACTTTCATATTTAACCTAAATCAAAATGAGCGATTAAATCAAATACATATAGAATACAAAAACGTTGACATCTCCAAAATCTCGGTGAGAATAATAGTACTTTTAATTTATCCGTTTGATGACACTAGTGTCGTTCGTTGTAACCATGGTAACACTTGACAGCCCCGGAAGCGGATGGTTTTTAACAGTTTACTTAATCAAATATTCAATAATGCATGCATACTAACGTGATTTAGTTTAGTTTAAAACAATTGTTTATATCCTCTCGTTTCCACCCACAGTTGTGCAGGATGAAAACTTTGGTCCGTGAACTATTTTTATGATGCGGACGAGTATACAGGTGACACGCCCACGTTGATTATGGCGGCCACTGGTAGGACCGTGGCTAGAAATTTAATCGGAACGTCTTACGATTCGTTGTTAGTATCGGGATATATATTGAAATGACATTAAACATATAAGCTGGATACCGAGCGGTCAAATCGGTCGAGGGGCTCGGGGAAGGTAAGTCAATGTGATCTTGCGTAGAGAATCGCTGATAATTCTGTAATCAGACTGCTTCCGTGCACTGCTTGTCAATCGACTCAAGTCAAAGTGACTGTCAGTGAGTGTGACAGTGGCAGTGCTGACGATACAACTTTCATAACGGAATGACAACAACATAAATCAGTGACAGTGAATAGCTAGCTGGTAGCGATACAACAAATATCATAACAATAATCAATACCATGTTGGTGTGCGCTTTTTGGTTTAATGATCATTGATATATTGTCAGTCGAATTGATTTTGCACACTCATGCATGATGTTACATCATGGACATGATTGGTGTATCACTGTTGTCGTGTTGACCGTGTGAATGGAGTGTGTCTGTGTTGACTGTTGTGTAAATGGGTATCACCGACGTGCAGTTGAGTTATTCAAGTTGCCACATTGTCGTTGGGTTGCTTTTCGCCGGGGCAGTTGGTGTGTTGCATGCCTACGTCTGGCATCTGACTAATGTCGTGAGGCAGTATTTAATATTATACTGAAAGAAGAAATTACTTACAAACAATATCATTATCACTATCAGTGCACCAGTTTAGATTCATATAAGACAGAATATAAAATTACACATTACATCTTTAGTTTCAAGCTTGTAGCTACATAAATTAATAATTATTTATGTCATTATGATCTTGGACTTGGTGTGTTTCTAGGAATTAGAATATTACATACACTATTAAAGTGACTGCCATATATAGTATTATACACAATGTTCAGTTTATGTTTGGGTCCACTTAATATCTTAAACCTATGTTTCACTTATTGACTTATTATTCCGTAAACTTGTAATTATTTCTGAGTTCTGTGGATTCACTTGGCAATAATCGTTTCAGTGCCAAAGAGCCGATCCTGCTGATCATCAGTTTTACCAGGCATGCAACACACCAACTGCCCCAAGCAGCAATTGTGGGATTATTGTGTCGATTTAATTTTTGCAAAGTTTACTGCCATTAGTTGGTATATATACAACACCATTATGAATAGGCCAATAAGATTAATCTTTACAAAATGGATGTGTTTGGCTGCTGGTATTATAATTATGCTTAGATTTGCATGCATTAGATGGCGAAAATAAACCAGTAAAAAACAAAATTGTGTATGTTTATCATGTAAACCATGTCAGATGACAGTCTAAACATAAATATTAGTGAAAGTAAGTTATGTCATTTCAGGACTATTCCGTTTTTGGAATTAAATAGAAAATGATCTGCCCTTTCAAGAAATGTATCTAGTTTACTTGGTGATATTTTCACACTATACACATAAAAATACAAGCATAGAATGATGTGCAAGTCTCGAAAAATGGCTTGGCACTTCTTGTACAATAGCGCAATTTGGCTGGGACTGAAGCAGCTGTGTTCATTTGAATAACTCCTTTCTGCTGTTAATTTTTAGCTGTCTGAAGTTAATGGACCAATGCCTATTTATGATAGCATGCATTTTATCGTAATTTAATATGCAAAAATAACATTACATGATATTGATATAAATTGTTACCTAACTTGGTACGTGGGCTTCAGATATCATACTAAACGGATTTTAATACATTTCTGGTGTCAATCAAAGCCTGGTAGTAGTATTGTAGTTGTTAAGTTACTGTCTGGCTATTATGTCATTACACCAATTTCAGATGGGTGCCACCAACAACAGCAACAACACATTGAGACAAAGTCGTTACAACGGCTGGTCATGGCCTCCACACCCATTCCAGCCAATTGCATGGGGCTGCCTTATCTATCTCGCTGTCTTCTACTTCAGTACAGTAGTGCCTGGACTACTGCAACCAGGCCAGATAGTCGGCTATGCTGTATCCTTTCTAGCTCTCCTGGACAACGGTTTCAGATCACTTCAAGATTTAACAAGATTGCCGTGCAGAGCTATAAGCTCCAGACGGCATGCAGACAAGGAAGCCTTTGGCTTATCGAGAGTCCAACAATTTTCCAACTACATATAACCCGCCCTCGCCAGATAGCTGTCAATTTTATTTTTGAATATATTCACACTGCTAGCATTAACACAATCACCAGATAATTTGTTCATAATTTATTGTCCTCTGAGAGAATGAGTACTTTCTCATATATCCAACCCTGTTCCTTGACTAATGCTGCATTGTGCCCACTGGTCATACTGCCTTTTTTCAGTTTGAAGAAAATATTTCTATCAATATCCTCATACCCATTCAATATCTTAAAAACTTCTATTTGGTCTCCTTCTTACGGTATGGCCTCCATGCATGTATACAATATCCCAAATGTGGCCTAACTATTGCTTTGAGCAGTGGTACAATTAGCTGTTTCTCCTTATATGTGATATTTCTGCTAATTAGCCCTAGTATTTGGTTACTCTTTGAAGCAGCAATTCCACATTGCTATGAAACTTTCATGTCAGCATTGCCACTAAGTGATACTCCTAAGTCCTTTTCATTTACAGTTTTACCTAATAATAATAATGATAAAAATTGAATAACGTTTGCCATTTCCAGTATGGATACAAACAATACATTGATTTTGTAACAGTGGCATATCTTGGAAGGCAGTGTGTCGTGGTCCTCCTTTGTAATCTTTTATTTAATTTGTCTTTATCATTATAGCTTAGGAAACTTATGGGTGACCAAGCATGGCCCCCCCCTTATGAGATCATAGATACTCCACTGTTTAATTAACTGACAATTTGTATTGATTACTGAGATGTAGACTTTTTGAGTAATTAATGTAATGACTGTTCAAAAAGGCAATCGTTTTTGGTGACCCATTTAGGTGTCTGACCTACTACAGCTGAGTTTTAAGAATTTTGTTATGCATGCTGATAGGGAACCCCATAATTAATTAACAACATTAAACATGTGTATATATGTATGTCAGCATCCATGATATGTGTACCTATGACGGTACAATTGGATATATGTTTACTGTTATTTCATAAGATCTGCATCATTGCGTTCATGAATATATGGATGATGCAGAAGCCGCCATCATATCAATTATCATGTCATTGTTTGAGGTGTCAATTTTAGCCTGCATCTAGGTAATCTCTGCACTGCTGGTATTCCATGTAGAGATTATATCCACCTGTGCCACTAATCAGAAAATCTTTTCATACCACCATATACATATATACCGGTACCTGGGTAGGTATAGTTTCAATTCAACACTACCTGGTTCTGTTTGATGACTAGACTATTCAACTCAATGTGCACATACACACTACCGTTGATCTGTTCACAGCAGTTAGTTTTCTGGTTTAATCATTTCTATTTCCAGTTTAATGTAATTGTTTCTTGAATGCCCAGTTGTGTGTTTGTAATAATTTCAGCATTTATATCCATACTTAGTTTATATCTCTACAAAAATTACCAGTTGTCCAGTCTGACCAGTGTTATCACATATTGATCTCTCCCATTTCAATTATCTTTGCTATTTTACCATTCAACCATGTGGCAGCCGTTTAACATACATGAATACAAATATATGCGTAATTATGCTCACACATAGCCTAATCCAGCTCAACCCTGGCTGCTTTTGGTACACTTCAAAGGTCAAGAGCAACTTGCAGTAATAATGTAATACAAACATTGTGCATGTTGTTAATAAGTTTGCTAGTTTGGTATCCTGTTCTTTGTGTATTGTCCAGCTAATCAAAATCTCATCAGTCCTGGTGAAAGCTGCCGATCCCCCCTGTGAACCCTCTGATGGGACATGTGTAAAGTAACATATAATTTGTCCCAATTTTACTTATAACCTGTATCTCAGTCAGGTGTAACAACCAATGTTCAACAGCGGTGTGTCTAGGATCTTGTAAATGATGGTGGCTAAAGGGGGGGGGCCAAGCTTGGTCACTAGTTTTACATGCTAAAATGTAGTGATGCAATAAGTTATATATAGGAAAATTTAAGAAACAAATGTCAAACAGGGCCATGGCACTATCCCCCCTAAATATGCCACTGCTTTTCAAAGAGCTTCAGGGTGCTTGTGTAATTACACTGTCCACCACAGATGGTGTGCAGAGTAACAGTTAATGTAATGATCATGCACTGTGTTAACTGTTTCTGTGGCAGGCAGACTCACTTTAATGAGCATGTTGTATCATTAAAGCTTGCTGTGTCACATGTGGTTTCAAAGCAGATGGGCAGTTATAGCAAGCAGGATGTGGCCAGTTAGACAGGCAGTTATAGCAAGCAGGATGTGGCCAGTTAGACAGGCAGTTATAGCAAGCAGGATGTCTCTAGTCATTACTTAGCAGTACTTAGTCTAGATGCTATCAAGTGTATGTGGTTGAATTGTCACATAATACATTCATTGTGTACTGAGAATCTGAGATGTGGTGCGGGCAACAGTGTTAAATGTTGTTTAGTAGTATTAAATGATGTTTGTGCTAAACAGTAGTTTTAGATGGAAAGGTTCTACCTTGTAGCTCGCTTTATGGGTATGTGGTTAATTGTACTGAAGTTCCATCCTGTCTGTACAGCCGGACATAACCCCTTTGGACAAAGCTGAAAGCTCTTTCCTGAACCCCTGTTCATTAACCCTTTCCACTTGTTCCTATTGGCAACCTTCTCCCTCCTCTTGTATCCTCCTCCTCCGCCATTCATACGTTATCCAGGGGGCCAAATGCAGTTTTTTGGTGAAAGTAGGCATGGAATGCTGTAAAAGGTTTGCCCCCAAAAATGATATCTACATATATCTGGGATCGTAACCTAGGTGGACAACCTTGAAAACAAGTTACTGGAAACATGTAAACAGCACTTATGCGCTAAAAGGTGATTTTGTTGTCATCAACAAATGTGTTATTTACACCTCCTCTGAAAGTATGGTGACGTTTTTACAATCTGTATATGTATCAGTTAAGTCAGTGTTACTAATGCAGCTAAACTGTGCCAAATAATAATTAAATTGACTTGGCCAGATAAGAAATAATGGTTCAAAATGCATTGCTTTTCAGGTTATTTTGTGGTATTTTTTTGATGTAATTCACAAGTTTGTTAAAATGAGTCCCATATTTGTACTACAGTAGCTTCTTCTATGAATCTACTTTAGAGAGGAACGAAAGGTATTAGAATCCATGACTTTTAAACCACAATGTAGGCGATTTCCTTCCTCTACCCCTAAACACACAACCGTGAAGCAAAATAAAGGAAAATCGCCATGTTCAAATGTTAACAGTTTCTTTTATTTTACTTTAAAGGAAATGAAAATAAGGCATTAGCTAAAATCCTTTTTCCATGTGTACACAAACTTTAACATGGTATATACATTTGACAACAGTAAACAAATACAGAAAAATTAATTTAGCATAAATTCGATTTTAAGCCCGTCTGTGAAGTGATTCCCGCGGAAAAAAAAAATTTTATGAGCTAGGCGATCATGGTATCGTGACGTCACTTATGACACACACTCGCATCAGGCCGACCCCTTCCATGCATTCAAAGCATGTTTACAAGGATAGCTTTTGGGTCGAAACGAGCGTCAGAATGAGTTATTGTGCAATATTCCGACGTAATACAAACACTAGTCATCATAGAGGAACAAGCAGTTATCTTACGGTTCCACATGAATCAAATTTTATTCAAAACAACGAATGCGAATAGGCCTACAATTCGACTAGGTTTCGCCGAGCTTGGCAAGGCTTGGGCTCGTTTTCAGAATAATGATATAGAATGCAACCAATGGGAGATAATCTACACCAATAAACATACATAGCAAACAGATATTGTATCCAGCTACAGAAAGTAACGTGTATAATGTCATAATATCACTAAAATATCAATATATGAAGCAGGAGTTGTACAATTTATCATAACAACTTAAATCAGTCAGTCAATTTCTGTTGGTGCCGCTAGCTCAGTTGGTAGACGCGTTGGTTTCTTGCTATCTGTTTTACAATCGGGCAACGCCGGTTCAATCCTTACAGCATGCAAACCTTTGATTTTCTTTACACTTGTTTTGTTTATGTTTTCACAAAGTATTATAAACCAAATCACTTAGTATACTATGATGCACTGTTTGTAAACCTTTTTTTATATTTTTGTAGTAATTATTTATTCGCCACAAAAATGAAAATATAGTCATTATGTATAACAATGTTTCTAAATTTTATTTATCCAGACAGATCACAATCTGTTTTCTCATATATAATTACAATATATTACTGTACAATATATTTATATCCATTACATTATATTTGTTCGGATAAATAAAATTGAGAAACATTGTTATATAATGACCATATTTTCATTTTTGTGGCGAATAAATAATTACTACAACAATTATTTACAAACAGTACATTATAGTATAAAATGATTTGGTTTATATTACTTCGTGAAAACATAAAAAAGTGTAAAGAAAATCAATGGTTTGCATGCTGTCAGGATTGAACCAGCGTCGCCCGATTGTAAAATAAATGACAAGAAACCAACACGCCTACCCACTGAGCTAGCGGCACCAGCAGAAACTCTCAGACTGATTTAAGTTGTTATGATAAATTGTACAACTCCTTCGTATATCGATATTCTAGTGATATTATGAAATTACACAGGTTATTTTCTGTAGCTGGATACAATATATGTTTGCTATGTATGTTTTTTGGTGTAGATTATCTCCCGTTGGTTGCATTTGATATAATTATTCTGAAAACGAGCCCAAGCTCGACAAAACGTAGTCGACTTGTAGGCCCATTTGCATTCGTTGTTTTGAATAAAATTTGATTCATGTGGAACTGTAAGATAACTGCTTGTTCCTCTATGATGACTAGTGTTTGTATTATGTCGGAATATTGCACAATAACTCATTCTGACGCTCAGTTCGACCCAAAAGCTATACTTGTAAACATGCTCTGAATGCATGGAAAGGGTCGGCCTGATGCGAGTTTGAGTCATAAGTGACGTCACATCTCGGCATCCCGAAAAGCGCGCCAAAAATATGCATATTCGAAAATGTCCGGATGCACAGCATAAAATGTGGAATTTCTAATTCATTGATTTTGTTGACTTGGTGGACGTGGAAATAAATAGCAGGGTGTAATATAACATGAATTCAAGCAATAGGTGTTTTTATTCCATTTAACACAAAATTTATAACACTGCTTTAGGTAGAACTAATTTATGAGTAGTCTGAAAACATTTACCTCCAAATTAACAGAACATGAGACAATCTTGTCATCACAGATCAGGTATGGCGTAAACAACCATTTCTCATGCGTAACCATAACAGGGATCGATTTCTCCCTTGAAAGTACTTATCGCTGCTCAGCAAACACAAATTTAACAGAACAGTAAATATCTATGTCCACATGTTTGTAGGTAGATTGTGCATAAGCCTACTTGCGCTGTTGTCAGATGTTGTTTCTAATGCCGCGGTGCCTTCATGTTGGTGAGTTTTCCGGATGATTGTTTATCCCTGGCAGAAATGTGACAGATTGGAATAGTTGTGTCAGGAATGGTAGCCAGGGTTTTCCTCCAGTGTGATGTTGAGATGAGAATACTGACAACCTCAATCTGTTTGACATCCTCTGCAGATGGCACATGGCCGGGATTTTCGACGATGATTGCAGCTGTTGCATTGAAGCTTCCACCCACTAATGTCTTCATTTTCAAGTCCAGAATGTCCATTGGAAAGACGTGCTGTATGCCATGATTGTGAGACATGTTCTTTGGGATGTACGCTATCTGTTGCATGATATTGGCACATTGTGAAGTTAGTTGACGCTGCATAGCAGATCCCTGTACCAAGCCTGTTGTTCAGTGTGATCAGTGTCTTGCTACACATCTTGTACACGTAATAGGCAGCGGCGATACCCAGTGGAGTGGTTATCCCAGAAACATGTAGAAGTTGCTGGGACACGATAAGAGCCTTTTCCTTGGTTGGTTCTTCAACTGGTATCCATCCTGAATTGTGAGCCTCTTCTCCCTGTGGTAATCAAGTTTTATTGCAGAGAAGCATGGCAGTGAAATTGAACAGAGAGATCGGAACCATCTTCTCAGCAGCAGATGACGATACCTCGGCTGACTGCTCACGTCGTCTTTCTCTCCTGCAGTGGTCGGTGTCTACTCTCAGTATTTTGGCTGCACGGTGTCAAGTCTGCTGCTTTTCATTACAGTCTAATTCTAAAACCCTCCGCTTATCAAGGGCATCACCGAGGAGTATGGAAGATGCGCAAATTAACCCAGATCCACTACTTTTGTTAAATACCTACCAGTAGGGATTCGAGTGGCTTTAAAAGAGTTCATGCATCGTGCGTGATAAGATATATCATTTGCTACCATGTCATGTCCTTGGCCAGTCTCAGCAAAATGTCTTTCTTGTTCAACTTCTTGGCCTTATCTATGATCGCCTGCTGACTCCTTTCTGTGGAAACCTTGCAAGTTGGTTCGTTGCCTTTCATCCATCTTTTGTTGCATATAACACAGGCAACATTTGCATCAAATGTCGGTGTTCTTTGCCTAGTAGAAATGTGTGCTGTTGCGGATGAAATGCTGCACTCATTCTTTGCCGAGATTGAGGTATCCCTTCATTAATGTTTTTTCTGCAAGTTTAAAACGCTCTTGATTCAAGTACACATTCCTACATTTTGCATGCCATTTTGGTGATTTCCACGGCAACATCATCGCGCAGCCTGCGGAAAGTTTCGATCTGCCTACCTGTCATTCCCAAAACAAATTTTGGTGTTGTTTTGACCTGCACATTAAATAGTCCTATGGTCATTTGTTCTTGGCATATTACACAGGGTGTAGTCAACTGTAATTTTGTCTTTTCTTTGACTGTTGCAGTGACACGACTCCATCAATCACCCGTTTTCCTGACTGGCTACTAACTCGGCTCACAAACCCTATTTATTAAAATAACAGCATCATAAAACAACTATCCCAATTAATGTTAAATAATTACAATTCATAACGTAATTGATCACCAAAAAAATCTAAAAATAGCTCCATGAAGTTTACACGTTTAATGCGCGTAAACCAGGGCGCTATTTGGGCTTTAAACATGCTATTAGGCGCAAATATTGTTAAACATGATATGCCTGAAATGATGTAGAATTACTGAATAAATGCACTGAGATATTAAATTTAGGCAAAATAATAATAATAATAACTTTATTTGTCCACAAAGAGGAAATACATTTTGCACTGAGGAGGGAGCATAATTAAACATAGTATTTAAATCACATTGCAGTATGTACATGATAAAATCACGTATGTAGACAGTTGTTAATTAGTAATACTGGGTGTTGTACATAGATAATAGTACAATCATGAACCATGAATCATTCGGTCGTGGCGTGCCAGCAGTAGTAAATAAATTAAACACAGTAAAACAGTATGAATAAAATGTAGTTGTAACAACGAAATCGAGGTGGGCCCAGATTCAAAACATTGCCGAAACATCTTAATTGGATGATGCACAAACTTAGGACACGCAACAACACATCTACTTGCTAGAACCTCAGTCTCATGTGCTAAGTCTTCCTGTTTAAGAAGATTGTAAACATCCACGTACTGCTGACATTACTTTTTGACATGTTTTTGATACGAACATGTTAATTTTCGAGCGTAAACAAACCGGTATTATCGCTCAAAAAGGGCAAAATATCTAAACGGAAAGTGTTACAACGCTAGTTCATTGTGGGTTTGGACGGGTGTCTTTAGGGGCTAATACCTTTTTTCCAGTAACTTTTTTTCAAGGTTGTCCTAGGTTGTGATCCTAGATATATATGTATAAATGTTTTTTTTTGGAGGCAAACCTTTTACAGCATTCCATGTCTGTTCAACCCACTTGGCCCCCTGGGCACATCCCTTTTAATACTTGTTTTCCCATATCCATTGCAGTCTGCCCATTTTCCTCTGGCCTAGCTGTTTCACCACCTATGCTCAATGATCTTCAATAGCCCTCTTGCCTCCAATCTTACTTACCCACATCATAAAAAGATAAAGGTAAATTCTTATACAGTGCAGTAGCCAGTCCTCAGGACTGCTCAAAGCGCTGTACATTTTACTCCCTGGCAGACCTGTTCAATCGAACACTATCGACTTCTCTGGGAAACATCCAGCCACGCCACAATTCATGCGCATAGATTATTCATACACAAATATCCTCCACTGTCTATAGCCAGGTACTCAGTCGTACAGCTGAGTGGACTAGAGCTATGTAGAATGAACGAACTTGCCAAAGGTTCAACACCGCAGCACAGTATCCAAACCCGGGTTCTCTCGGTCAAGAGTCCACTGTTCTAGCCACTGCACGACTGCGCTCGGCAATCATACAGCTTTTTACTATTCATCCTGTTTTTTTAACTACATCCCAGTCTCTACCCTCAGGTCCAGGTTTGTTCATCCTTAATGTTAGATGACATTAAATATTTTGCAAGAGGCCACTTTGTCAGTACACTGTAGTCATCATTAGCAGCTTCCTGAACCCAATTACCCCAGGGGGGATAAACTAGCTTTGTCCTTCAGTAGCACGTATATGTTAAGAAGCTGTTGCTTATAAAATGACCACTGCTTGTGCCAGATTGTCACCAGATTGCACAAATATGATGTTTGATAGACCTGACCGAATTTTACTGTAGGTGTTCGAAAGCTGTGACATTTTATAGATCAGTTGTTTGAATATAATTGACATGTTGTTACTGCATTTTAAACGGTACTACACTTGTCCAGATCAAAGCAATTAATTATACATATATACAGCATTTGATGAACAGATTGCTGGGATATGATCATAATAGGATAATGTTATGCATTGTTCTGTCAGTTAACTGGTCCATGACATTAGTACTTAGCATGCGGGGTGTGGGTCAAGCTGAGGGAACGTGGCTAGTGTAGTGGTCAGCACATCTCCCTGGCATGCCAGCGCTCTGAGTTCGAAACCTGGACATGGGAGGCATTATAGTTGGTGTAAAAACCTGGCTCTCAACATTGGGGACTGTGTTTCCCTCGTGACTCGGAGATCACTTTAATGTCGGTCCTGTCTCAATTTGGGACGTAAAAGAACCACTGAGGATGACTAGCACCCTGGCAGTGACCATCCTCAGTGCCAGCATATAAAGGTCGGTTTGGCGGTAATGTTCTAAAAAAGGCTGACTAGTTGAATGAGACCTCATAAGACCATTACGTTGTAACCACAATAATACAGACTAGTCAGTTATTAGGACGTTGCCGAGTGCTGGAAACAACTAGAGATTACTTGAGGTTATACAAATGCCTTCTGTATGTGCATAACTGCCATAAATATGTGCACCAGAGTTGGGTAGACGTGATGCTGGTTAAAAGCAGGCGATTACGGGATTACACTGCAGATTAGTGCTGGGTGTTGGCACAGCTTAACAGGACAGCTACACCTCTGAAAATAAATGTCCATTATTCAGTCACTCCACGTCGCTCAAAGGTGCCAGTTAACACTCTAAGTAGCCAGATCTGTGCATTGATTTCATCAGTTGCTCAAATTATATTTACCTATAGTCTTCATAAAATGTTGGAGTAAACTCTACTTTGGGTAGTTGCGGAACAGTGGCATGTATGTAGGATCTCATGTGGGGGGCAAAGAGAATCACGCTTATACAACCAGTAGTTGTCCAACTTAGTTACCTGTTAGTTGTTTAGACTTTAGTGTTGAGTTAGGTTAAGTTTGTTAGAGTGCTTTGCATGCAGTTCCAGCTGTAGTAAATTTATACTTTCAGGTTTCAATCAGGAATGTGTGGTCAACAATGTAAATAATTAATTTTACTCACAGTGTTCAGATGGAATAGGAAGCAAGAATTAGAGCGATCACAATTAGAACCTCTGCTACCATTTACCATTCAGCAGTTTTGGCAATTATAATAATTTAGTATAAATAATTATAAACAATAATAACAGTGTAGTGACAGTTCAGTCTAATAACCCTAATGACACAGTAAGTTAAATATATAAAATGCTGTGGATGAATGTGTAAGCATTAAATATAATAGTTATGTTTAAATAGTTCCATGTAAATGTAGATTAAATTAAAACTATATATACATTGAATTGTATGCAGCAAATTCAAGATGTTAAGTAAAACAGTCCATTTTGCTATGTACTTGTAGTGAATTCAGAAGGGTGGTCAGTAATGTGTTTAACTGTTATGTAAACAGTCCTTTTAGAGAGTGTTGTGTTGGTCGTTGTTCCTTGACCTATGACCCAGGTGATGGGGTTACTGCTGGTCATCCACCTAGTGGTTCATCTTCTTGCGTGCACGGTCAACCCCGCTGACCCTAACGTTATACAGAAGATGGAGGGAAAGAAGCGACAGGAAGTGCCAAAGTTTGACCGCACGAAACACAAACACGTCATTGAGAACCAGCACTGTTACCTGTGTGACGTTGATGTGTAAGAAACCGTTTGTCATCTCGCATATGCAACATGCCAGTTCATTTATATCTGGGACTGTTAATTATTATCCAGCTTTCTCAGTAAGATAAGGAAAGTATAACTGCTGCGTCATGACTTCTGATATGCCCCTCGGGCCTGTTTTCTGGATAAATATACCGGTAGATATAAAAACATTCCTTGTTTGGTACCAGTTTTTAAATACAATGTTTCCAGAGCTACCAAGTCACACGCATTTGGCGCGAGTCTCGCTCATTTAGTGCCATCTCACGCTCTCATACATAAACCTGTAAATCTCACACATATTTGCCATTTCAAAAAATATTAAAACAAACAGGCTTATTTTCATGCGAATGTTGATATATTTATTGACATGCATGCCTTGCACAGTTGGATATTGCAGAGCATCAATACAATCCAAGACGTTATTCTTATCATTGTCAGTGACGTATATTGTATTGATGCTCTGCAATATCCAACTGTGCAAGGCAAAATTAACCATAAAAATATTCCATGTTGGGTACTAGTTTATAAATAAAATGTGTCATTTAAAACAAAATTAACCGTAACTTTCATGTGTGTTCACCATTATCAAGGTCATTAACTGGACCATTTTCCCATATGAAATCCTGGTCTGCCAGTATGATATTTATGTAATATTTACTGATTAAAAAATTTAAGAGAAAAACAAGTTTTGCCCATGTGACACTCCATACTGCCCTTGTGAATGAAGTCTAATGAGACTATGTATTCATCCTGCAGTTAGCCATGTACTTTTGTGATTTCAGTGCCGAAAAGTCGAAGCACTGCAGTGCCTGCAATAAGTGTGTGTCCAATTTTGACCATCACTGCAAGTGGCTCAACAACTGTGTTGGTGACCGCAACTACCGGTCAGTGCCTTCCTACTGACCAAGGAATGGTCTCAGTAAGACAATGAGTTCATAAGGAAATCCATCATTAAAGAGAATCCATTGTTAATTTTAAGGAACTTTTTCAAAATGTATAAGCCGGCATTGTATAACCAAGGACACTATTTCTGTGACACTCCAGTGAAAGTGTACAGGTGGCGCAACCTAGTGTTGACAGTTTTCAATATAAAAGATCACTGTTAATGAGAAAATGATTTTATTTAAAGAGCAAAATCAGGCTAATGAGCTTATAAGAATGTCAGTAAGCCTACGGCCTACAGAATGTGTAATGTCCACTCCATGTTGTGTCCACGTCACTTTTTGTGTGATTGTCATTGTTAGCTTAATTCTTCTGTCTGGTGAATAAAAGTGTGAATGAGAAGGAGAGAGAAATGGAGCAGTTAATAAGTCATCGTACTGAGAAAGAAGTGAAGAGTAAAGTATAAAGATGTGTCTACAGAGACAGAGTGTAAGAGAGATGGAGAGATGACATCGACAGGGTCAGAGGTAGAGTAGGGGAGGAGATTGAGATTGTGAGGGGAATATTGTGAGAAAGAAAGCAGTACACACAAATAGAATATATAGGAAATAGGTAGAAAACAATAATAAAGTGTAGCATGAATGATGAAGGATATAGTAAAGTCAGGAAAATGAGTCCATATCATGACATCAGATTGTGCTTATTAAATATTCAAAGCAAATTGTTCTTTTAATTAAATTCTATTACACTTACAGTGATGTTCTGTTACACGTGTAAATTAAGCGTGCCAATAATGTTGAATGACTCGGCCATGTTCAGCCTATATCCTTGTGTCATTCACTGTGTCACTGTGTCAGCGATATCTTTGTGTCATTCACTGTGTCAGCAATATCCCTTATGGTAGAAATGTCTTTGTTGGCAGGTTATTCATCGCTACTCTAGTGACGGCCATTGCGGGCGCCATTATCATTTTCACTCTGTGTCTTATGCAGTTTGTCGCTTATTTCACCGACAAACACAGCGGCAGTATTCTCCAGCAGTACCGAGGTATTTATGGCGTTATTATGGCACATAATGACACCTACGTTTTACGACTTTATTATTCCAATCAGGCCTGGTGTCCTTAATTGGTTTCATGCATGCATTCATACACAGACATGGATTTTAGTTTTTTCATGTATGATTAATGCCGTACTGGTGTGTGATGTGCGCAATATGATCCTTTTGATTGATCCATGAAAAACATCTTCTAATCAGCAGAGAGGTACGGAGAGCAGGCTGCAGAACATCTAGAAAACATTTGGTTTTATGGTATTATCAAAATGCACTTCTCTAAGAAATCCATAATAAAAGCTAGGAAAAAGATTACTGGTCATACGCTCATCACTACACGCAGTTGGGATAAAGTGCAGGAACATTGATCCAACTGAACTCATGCTGACCTCTTTTAAGCAATTTTTTTATAACTCTGCTCACTGTTCATTCTGATATGCATGACAATGTATATAATTATATATACCACATTATTCCCTAAGACACTGGCAATAGTCTGAACAAAAATTATGAGGAAGGCATAAAGAGTGCTATGTTGATGTCTCTTTCATAATTATTCATCTGCAGTCAAAATAACTTTAAAATGGTCACAGTCACATCTAGGTGTTGTGATACAGAGTATTGAGTGTGCCAACATTGACTAAAGAATGTTTCTTGTGTAACAATTAACAGGAAACCTTGTTTTCTCAAGAATTGGGAGATGTAACAGAACTGGTGTTTTCGTGACATCTTGTTGATTGCTTTATGTTCAAAAGTGCTGACATTTCGTGACATCTTGTCGATTGTTTTATGTTCAGAAGAGCTGACATTTTGTGACATCTTGTTGATTGTTTTATGTTCAAAAGTGCTCACATTTTGCTTTCACTGTGAAATTATATCGGCTTTTGTATGATTGTTGCCACAGATGCATTGGCAGTGCCGAGTAGTTCTACAGGCAATGTGACTGTGATGTCCACTCCCCCCACTGCCTCTATCACAACCGCAGGTAGGTACTAGACAGTCTCACACACAGACTCCCCCCACTGCCTCTATCACAACCGCAGGTAGGTACTAGACAGTCTCACACACAGACTCCCCCCACTGCCTCTATCACAACCGCAGGTAGGTACTAGACAGTCTCACACACAGACTCCCCCCACTGCCTCTATCACAACCGCAGGTAGGTACTAGACAGTCTCACACACAGACTCTCCCACTGTCTCTATCACAACCGCAGGTAGGTACTAGACAGTCTCACACACAGACTCTCCCACTGTCTCTATCACAACCGCAGGTAGGTACTAGACAGTCTCACACACAGACTCTCCCACTGCCTCTATCACAACCGCAGGTAGGTACTAGACAGTCTCACACACAGACTCTCCCACTGTCTCTATCACAACCGCAGGTAGGTACTAGACAGTCTCACACACAGACTCTCCCACTGCCTCTATCACAACCGCAGGTAGGTACTAGACAGTCTCACACACAGACTCTCCCACTGTCTCTATCACAACCGCAGGTAGGTACTAGACAGTCTCACACACAGACTCTCCCACTGCCTCTATCACAACCGCAGGTAGGTACTAGACAGTCTCACACACAGACTCTCCCACTGTCTCTATCACAACCGCAGGTAGGTACTAGACAGTCTCACACACAGACTCTCCCACTGCCTCTATCACAACCGCAGGTAGGTACTAGACAGTCTCACACACAGACTCTCCCACTGTCTCTATCACAACCGCAGGTAGGTACTAGACAGTCTCACACACAGACTCTCCCACTGCCTCTATCACAACCGCAGGTAGGTACTAGACAGTCTCACACACAGACTCTCCCACTGCCTCTATCACAACCGCAGGTAGGTACTAGACAGTCTCACACACAGACTCTCCCACTGCCTCTATCACAACCGCAGGTAGGTACTAGACAGTCTCACACACAGACTCTCCCACTGTCTCTATCACCACCGCAGGTAGGTACTAGACAGTCTCACACACAGACTCTCCCACTGCCTCTATCACAACCGCAGGTAGGTACTAGACAGTCTCACACACAGACTCTCCCACTGTCTCTATCACAACCGCAGGTAGGTACTAGACAGTCTCACACACAGACTCTCCCACTGCCTCTATCACAACCGCAGGTAGGTACTAGACAGTCTCACACACAGACTCTCCCACTGCCTCTATCACAACCGCAGGTAGGTACTAGACAGTCTCACACACAGACTCTCCCACTGTCTCTATCACAACCGCAGGTAGGTACTAGACAGTCTCACACACAGACTCTCCCACTGCCTCTATCACAACCGCAGGTAGGTACTAGACAGTCTCACACACAGACTCTCCCACTGTCTCTATCACAACCGCAGGTAGGTACTAGACAGTCTCACATACAGACTCTCCCACTGCCTCTATCACAACCGCAGGTAGGTACTAGACAGTCTCACACACAGACTCTCCCACTGCCTCTATCACAACCGCAGGTAGGTACTAGACAGTCTCACACACAGACTCTCCCACTGTCTCTATCACAACCGCAGGTAGGTACTAGACAGTCTCACACACAGACTCTCCCACTGTCTCTATCACAACCGCAGGTAGGTACTAGACAGTCTCACACACAGACTCTCCCACTGCCTCTATCACAACCGCAGGTAGGTACTAGACAGTCTCACACACAGACTCTCCCACTGTCTCTATCACAACCGCAGGTAGGTACTAGACAGTCTCACACACAGACTCTCCCACTGCCTCTATCACAACCGCAGGTAGGTACTAGACAGTCTCACACAAAGACTCTCCCACTGCCTCTATCACAACCGCAGGTAGGTACTAGACAGTCTCACACACAGACTCTCCCACTGTCTCTATCACAACCGCAGGTAGGTACTAGACAGTCTCACACACAGACTCTCTCACTGTCTCTATCACAACCGCAGGTAGGTACTAGACAGTCTCACACACAGACTCTCCCACTGCCTCTATCACAACCGCAGGTAGGTACTAGACAGTCTCACACACAGACTCACCCACTGTCTCTATTACCACAGCAAGTACATAGATGGCCTCACAGACTCCCCCACTGTCTCTGTTACCACAGCAAGTAGATGGCCTCACAGACTCTCCCACTGTCTCTATTACCACAGCAGGTAGACAGCCTCACACACAGACTCCCCCACTGTCGCTGTTACCACAGCAATTACACAGCCTCACAGACAGACTCTCCCGCTGTCTCTATTACTACAGCAGGTAGACAGCCTCACACACATACTCCGCCACTGTCTCTGTTACCACAGCAGGTAGACAGCCTCACACACAGACTCCCCCCGCTGTCTCTATTACTACAGCAGGTAGACAGCCTCACACACATACTCCGCCACTGTCTCTGTTACCACAGCAGGTAGACAGCCTTACTCACAGACTCCACCCCACTGCCTCTATTACCACAGCAGGTAGACAGCCTCACACACAGACTCCCCCCGCTGTCTTTATTACCACAGCAGGTAGACAGCCTCACACACAGACTCCCCCATTGTCTCTGTTATCACAGCAGGTAGACAGCCTCACACACAGACTCCCCCACTGTCTCTATTACCACAGCAGGTAGACAGCCTCAGACTCTCCCACTGTCTCTATTACCACAGCAGGTAGACAGCCTCCCCCACTGTCTCTGTTACCACAGTAGGTAGACAGCCTCACACACAGACTCCCCCACTGTCTCTATTACCACAGCAGGTAGACAGCCTCACAGACAGACTCCCCCACTGTCTCTGTTACCACAGCAATTACACAGCCTCACAGACAGACCCTCCCGCTGTCTCTATTACTACAGCAGGTAGACAGCCTCGCACACACACTCCGCCACTGTCTCTGTTACCACAGCAGGTAGACAGCCTCACACACAGACTCCCCCCGCTGTCTTTATTACCACAGCAGGTAGACAGCCTCACACACATACTCTGACACTATCTCTGTTACCACAGCAGGTAGACAGCCTCACACACAGACTCCCCCACTGTCTCTATTACCACAGCAGGTAGACAGCCTCACACACAGAATCCCCCGCTGTCTTTATTACCACAGCAGGTAGACAGCCTCACACACAGACTCCCCCACTGTCTCTGTTACCACAGCAGATAGACAGCCTCACACACAGAATCCCCCGCTGTCTTTATTACCACAGCAGGTAGACAGCCTCACACACAGACTCCCCCCACTGTCTCTGTTACCACAGCAGGTAGACAGCCTCACACACAGAATCCCCCGCTGTCTTTATTACCACAGCAGGTAGACAGCCTCACACACATACTCCGCCACTATCTCTGTTACCACAGCAGGTAGACAGCCTCACACACATACTCTGCCACTATCTCTATTACCACAGCAGGTAGACAGCCTCACATGCAACAACTCAAAACTTTTTATTGGCATTACTTTGAGAAACAAAGTGTAGTATAACAAGTGTTGGTACTGACTAATAGTGGTTGTATTAAAGCAGTAGCATTGCATACTCTTGGTGGGTCATTGCATCCAAGAAGAGGAATGGTTTGTCACAGCATAAAGCTATTACTTTTTGAAAGTCGTGTAACAATACATAGAACTATTGGTGTGTTGTGTTGGTCGATGTAATGATGCAATATTTCGAAAGTATTAACTATCAATAGTACTGATAGCCGGGAAGGTAAATCATCTGGCCTACTCGTGTCATTGTAATATTGTTAATAAACATCCTGTTTCAACTTTATTTTATAATTTTACCTATTTATTTATGTAATAATATCAACAGTTGTCAACCATTGGCACCACTCACGAATTCACCGGTTTGGATCAACTGCCTCCAATGGCACACAGTGAAGATGAACTGCCTCCAATGGCACACAGTGAAGATGAACTGCCTCCAATGGCACACAGTGAAAATGAACTGCCTCCAATGGCACACAGTGAAGATGAACTGCCTCCAATGGCACACAGTGAAGACGAACTGCCTCCAATGGCACACAGTGAAGACGAACTGCCTCCAATGGCACACAGTGAGGATCAACTGCCTCCAATGGCACACAGTGAAGATCAACTGCCTCCAATGGCACACAGTGAAGATCAACTGCCTCCAATGGCACACAGTGAAGATCAACTGCCTCCAATGGCACACAGTGAAGATCAACTGCCTCCAATGGCACACAGTGAAGATCAACTGCCTCCAATGGCACACAGTGAAGATCAACTGCCTCCAATGGCACACAGTGAAGATCAACTGCCTCCAATGGCAAACAGTGAAGATCAGCTGCCTCCAATGGCACACAGTGAAGATCAACTGCCTCCAATGGCACACAGTGAAGATCAACTGCCTCCAATGGCAAACAGTGAAGATCAACTGCCTCCAATGGCAAACAGTGAAGATCAACTGCCTCCAATGGCACACAGTGAAGATCAACTGCCTCCAATGGCACACAGTGAAGCCGCCCATCAATTGTAGTTTCAGTCTGCTTTCCTGAGTATTCTCCAGCCCATGATACTTTTGTGCTTCTTCACAACTGTTAATGATACTATCATTAATAATAATGATCGCTGTTACAAAACTATTGTAATTGTAAAACTATCCCCAATATTCACTTGTATTCTTCTGTAAATGTGCTCCCATTATATCCGTTTCCCTCTTCCAGCGGGCTACAGTGGGAAGACTTCCCCCATGCCTGCAGCCCAGAAGCCAGGTGAGTCCAAGGGTAATGCTTCAGGGGAAGTAGCCATGGATATAGTGTAGACTGTGTTTGCAAATATACTTCCTGAAGGAACAGTGTAGATTAGATATCAGAAGTGTTCATTATCAGTTATGTATTGATTGACAAATATATTTTTTGCGTTAGGTCTTAAATTAACTATGACTAGAATTGTACCCTGGTCCATTTCCCAGATAAAATGGGTTAAATCTTATTAAATACTGTTCATGGTGCTAGAACAAGAATGTTAATTTGCTTGTTTTCAAATATTCATCCAATACAATTTGCATACACTAAACTAGAAATGTGTTTCAATGTGACAATGTCCTGATGTTAGTGTGCTGCATCATGTGACTGCGTTGTGACCGCACAGTGTTCCGAGTGCTGTGGGTGGTCATGTCAGACAGATTGTGGCTGGTCCTGTTGATGGTGTCAGCCCTCCTCGCTCTGGCGGGCACCGGGCTCCTGGGACACCTGCTCGGCTTCCACATCTACCTCTGTGAGTACCACCATGCATGAGTACATGTCATCACATTGCATGCCACATGAGTACATGTCATCACATTGCATGCCACATGAGTCCATCTCATCACATTGCATGCCACATGAGTACATGTCATCACATTACATGCCACATGAGTACATGTCATCACATTGCATGCCACATGAGTACATGTACGGGCTCCTGGGACACCTGCTCGGCTTCCAAATCTACCTCTGTGAGTACCACCATGCATGAGTACATGTCATCACATTGCATGCCACATGAGTACATGTCATCACATTGCATGCCACATGAGTACATGTCATCACATTGCATGCCACATGAGTACATGTCATCACATTGCATGCCACATGAGTACATATCATCACGTTGCATGCCACATGAGTGCATGTCATCACATTATATGCCACATGAGTACATGTCATCACATTGCATGCCACATGAGTACATGTCATCACATTGCATGACACATGAATCCATCTCATCACATTGCATGCCACATGAGTACATGTCATCACATTATATGCCACAGGAGTACATGTCATCACATTATATGCCACATGAGTACATGTCATCACATTGCATGCCACATGAGTACATGTCATCACATTGCATGACACATGAATCCATCTCATCACATTGCATGCCACATGAGTACATGTCAACACATTATATGCCACATGAGTACATATCATCACATTGCATGCCACATGAGTCCATCTCATCACATTGCATGCCACATGAGTACATGTCATCACATTGCATGCCACATGAGTACATGTCATCACATTATATGCCACATGAGTACATGTCATCACATTGCATGCCACATGAGTACATGTCATCACATTGCATGCCACATGAGTACATGTCATCACATTGCATGACACATGAGTCCATCTCATCACATTGCATGCCACATGAGTGCATGTGATCACATTACATGCCACAAGAGTACATGTCATCACATTGCATGCCACATGAGTACATGTCATCACATTATATGCCACAAGAGTACATGTCATCACATTGCATGCAACATGAGTACATGTCATCACATTATATGCCACAAGAGTACATGTCTTCACATTGCATGCAACATGAGTACATGTCATCACATTATATGCCACATGAGTCCATCTCATCACATTGCATGCAACATGAGTACATGTCATCACATTATATGCCACAAGAGTACATGTCATCACATTATTTGCCACAAGAGTACATGTCATCACATTGCATGCCATATGAGTACATGTCATCACATTGTATGCAACATGAGTGCATGTGATCACATTACATGTCACATGAGTACATGTCATCACATTATATGCCACAAGAGTACATGTCATCACATTGCATGCAACATGAGTGCATGTCATCACATTACATGTCACATGAGTATATGTCATCACATTGCATGACACATGAGTCCATCTCATCACATTGCATGCCACATGAGTACATGTCATCACATTGCATGCCACATGAGTACATGTCATCACATTATATGCCACATGAGTACATGTCATCACATTGCATGCCACATGAGTACATGTCATCACATTGCATGCAACATGAGTACATGTCATCACATTATATGCCACATGAGTACATGTCATCACATCGCATGCCACATGAGTACATGTCATCACATTATATGCCACATGAGTCCATCTCATCACATTGCATGCCACATGAGTACATGTCATCACATTGCATGACACATCAGTCCATCTCATCACATTGCATGCCACATGAGTGCATGTGATCACATTACATGCCACAAGAGTACATGTCATCACATTGCATGCCACATGAGTACATGTCATCACATTATATGCCACAAGAGTACATGTCATCACATTATTTGCCACAAGAGTACATGTCATCACATTGCATGCCACATGAGTACATGTCATCACATTGTATGCAACATGAGTGCATGTGATCACATTACATGTCACATGAGTACATGTCATCACATTATATGCCACAAGAGTACATGTCATCACATTGCATGCAACATGAGTGCATGTCATCACATTACATGTCACATGAGTATATGTCATCACATTATTTGCCACAAGAGTACATGTCATCACATTGCATGCCACATGAGTACATGTCATCACATTGCATGCAACATGAGTGCATGTCATCACATTACATGTCACATGAGTACATGTCATCACATTGCATGCAACATGAGTGCATGTCATCACATTACATATCACATGAGTACATGTCATCACATTGCATGCCACATGAGTGCATGTCATCACATTGCATGCAACATGAGTGCATGTCATCACATTGCATGCAACATGAGTACATGTCATCACATAACATTCACATGAGTACTTGTCATCACATTACATGCCACATGAGTGCATGTCATCACATTACATGCCACATGAGTGCATGTCATCACATTGAATGCAACATGAGTGCATGTCATCACATTGCATGCCACATGAGTGCATGTCATCACATTGCATGCCACATGAGTACATGTCATCACATTGCATGCCACATGAGTGCATGTCATCACATTACATGCCACATGAGTGCATGTCATCACATTACATGCCACATGAGTGCATGTCATCACATTACATGCCACATGAGTACTTGTCATCACATTACATGCCACATGAGTGCATGTCATCACATCGCATGCCACATGAGTACATGTCATCACATTGCATGCCACATGAGTACATGTCATCACATTGTATGCCACATGAGTACATGTCATCACATTGCATGCCACGTGAGTGCATGTAGCAACACTGCCCATACACGTAGTAACATAACATGTCACACAAGTACATCATGTACATGTAACATGACATGTCACACAAGTACATCATGTACATGTAACATGACATGTCACACAAGTACATCATGTACATGTAACATGACATGTCACACAAGTACATCATGTACATGTAACATGACGTCACACAAGTACATCATGTACATGTAACATGACATGTCACACAAGTACATCATGCACATGTAACATGACATGTCACACAAGTTAATGTCATAATAGCAATAAAATATGTAAAGACAATAAAGTACCATAGTACACAGACCTTTATGCAGAATACAATTTTTACCAGTCCAAATATGCTTATATGTATATATATATATATATATACATATACATACTTCAATGTATACATGACTATTTATATGTATACAATAATACATGCATATACAAGTGTGACACGTTGTTTTAAAATATAATATACATATTACATGCAACTTAAAACATGCATACTGATAGCATGTAACAGTCCATATGCATTGGTTATGCAAAGAAACCTGATTATGAGATCAGATAGGTATTTTCCTAAGTAAGCATCACTTCACTTTTACAAATGCAGCTTGTATGTATCCACAACAGTCGTGACATGTCAGCCTGTTTTCTTCAACTCTGAAATGCATGTTAGATAACGAAGATGTAATATACATAAATGTTTATAGGATTAATAGTCCATTAAAAATGACATCATTATAACATTTTCACCCCCACCCCTCCCACCCCCCCACTGCCACCCCACACATTATAATGCCAGGAATCATAGCTGAAGCAAGAATTCGGACAGTTTCCCACTCTGCACAGGTTGTGACTTGTCAACCTAAGCACCACTTCACTGAGGCATTTTACAAATGCAACAGCAGTGTGTCCATACAATCATCACATGTTTGACATGTCAGTCAATCATCACTAACTCTGATACATTTGGTATATATAACACAACATCCATGTACACCATATGGCACAGTGTGGAGCATAAAAAGTCATTTCTGATCAACATGTTTCAACAGTATAATGCAATAGCATTAGAGGTGTTCAGTGCAGGGCAGAAGACATCAGCGACCACTTCATTGAGTTGGCCAACATCGACAATACACCAATCTCGACTGCTCAGTTCCCTCTGTTCGTCAGGGTTGTCACATTTAACGGCGTTCATGGTGACAATTTTGCGTGACGAGACGACTGTAGTGCGACACGGTGTTGCCTGGGCCGTCCCTTGTAGCTGTGCAGTCGCTCCGGCGTCAGCTGTTGCGATCTTCCCGGCGCTGTCAGTGTCAGTCGCAGTGTCATGAACAAACGTTGTCGTTGTCAAGGCATAAACTTGGATTACTTTTGGCGTGTTTCATCGATTCAAATATTTATTGTCATTTCACATTTGATGGGCCATCTAAGTTAGTGCTAATATAATGACTTAGCGGTGAGTAACTGTTAAAAAACGATCTTTATTGTGAAGTAGATATGTAAATCTGTACAAAACTGAAAGAAACACAAAATTTCATAAAAATAATTATTGACGTATTTCAGACTGCCGTGTCTCCCCTTAACTGTTTTTCGATGTGAGAACTACCTCAACTCAAGAATCAGTAGGAAATTGCAATAAACAACAAATATATAACTACCCCATTTCCCCACCTTTAAATCTGTGTATTTACCAATATATTACTTGTGTGGCAATATGTGATGCTAAGTGTGTGCAGGTATATTTATTTTCAACATTTCAGATGCTCGTTTCTTCATCATACAGCACTGTCCAGGCATGTAACTCATGTCACTGCCTACTGCACATAGTGGTCATGCTTAAAGGTTGAATCGCTACTTTGGTATAAATTATTACTCGAACTTGGCCATTTGCTACACTGCCATGGTGACTGGCGGTTGTGCCTAGGAAATTAAACAATGGTTCATGGCCAAATTAGCTGTGTCTTATAATGATGCCTCGCAAAATTTATAAATGTCAAGGCCAACTGGACATGCCCACAAGATTGCCTAATCCAAGGCATGTTATTATGCAGTGCACTAAGGACAACATAACCACGGCAAGATGGCGAGGAGTTTTAGGCAGTGCTCCAACAAATTTCATAGGAATTTCCACCAAGATGAACGTAGGCTGGGTTACGAAAATATTTAAATATTTATTTGTTGTGAAAATTGTTTCTAGGACAGTTTGGCCAATACATAACAATAATTGTTGTTCTCCTCTTGTTTCCTGGTCTGTCGGTGGTGAGGCTGGCCTCGGTTCTGATCCTCGATTTCTATTTTCCCTCACTACTCTCTTCATCAACCATATCCATTCCCCTCTATATTTAGCTCTCGTTCTCCAGTTCTAAGTAAGTGTTGAAAAAAAAGAGTAAATATTTGTTCTCCATTGACAAAACCGTTTGGTGGGAGAGCAATTATAAGTTGCATTACAATTGCATTGTTGCATTGCAAGTAAAAATGTAACAATGTTGAAACAAATTAAACGGATTAATGATTGATTGGTTATAATACCTCACTAATTACCATTATAATACCTCTGTGAGTAGCCTGGAGTACCTTGGTGATTGGTCTGGAGTACTCGGTGATTGGCCAGGAATTCTCCAGTTAATGCTGCATACAGAGAGTATGAGAGTAACTGCCTGTACTGCTGCAGCCTGGCTATGTAGGTTCCACTGAGTGTGCTCATCAAGGGTCTCTAGTCCTTGCCAGGTGGTGGTAATGATACTAATGGTGTGACCAGTGCCTGGTCCAGGAACCATAAACTCCTGTCCCAGTCACAACACTGACATGCCTAAATGAACATGTAAAACACAGGCCAGAAGACAGCCTTCTCTGGCCGCACTGCATGCTGGATTTCTCACAAATAAAACATGAACATATTTGCACAGGTCTTCTGCGCGGAAATATGTATATGACCCCCAAGACTCTTCTTACATGTTTGCTAATTGTTCATGGGTGAAATAGAAATATCTGGCTTATGACACTAATCACCTTGATATCCTGGGTGAGATAGAAGTATCTGGCTTATGACACTAATCACCTTGATATCCTGGGTGAGATAGAAGTATCTGGCTTATGACACTAATCACCTTGATATCCTGGGTGAGATAGAAGTATCTGGCTTATGACACTAATCACCTTGACATCTTGGGTGTGTGTTTCAGTATATAGTGAGTGTGACTTCATTAAACTCTTCCTGTCTCAGTTGTCTCTGTTGTCTTTTCAGCCAGTGCAGTCAGTAGTAGACTTCCTCAGAGCACAAACACAGCTCATGTAGAGTTTATGTCCTCAGTGGGGGGCCTCTCTCTTGTCATTTCCCTGGGTCATTACATGCTATGCTGCCTTTTATTGCAATGTCATTACAGGGCAGTGTCAGTGCCAAAGGTGTCTGGCACTGTGCCACATGGCTAGGTTTTGCATGTCACTTAACAGGCAGACTTCATGTTCCTTTGTCTTATTAGTGTAGGCCACTATGTCGAAAATATTGCGTTCATGCAGAATTGTTGTTAAAAGCTAACTTTCACTTGATTTTGCATCTTTGAGTAGTAAAGGTCTAAAAAAATTAGGGTTTCTATGCAGGATAAGTTGACTAACTTCAAGATGGCCACCAACAATGCAAATTGCGCTACTTTTCCATTATAATGTTATTGTAAAAATTACATGTTTATAATGGTGTCTGGAACTCTTATCATTAATAATATCCATTTACATTAATACATATGTGTCTTAGATACATGTGAGCGCTAGTGGAGGTCTGCCATCTTGAATTTCAAAATGGCGGTCACAAAAAGGTGAATTATGAGAATATTTATTAAATTAACTTTCCATTAAGGTTGCGGGAATCATGTCACACCCAATAAGGTCATAAACGCCTTTTTTGTCCTTAAAATATGTTTTAACACACCAGTGCAAGGAACTGCCAAAGGTTAGGGTGGGAATGCAATGTCAAATAAATCAATCTTTAGTTTTTACGAAAGGTAGCTGTAGTATATATGTATATATATATATGCTGGATGTTTTTCTTGCCCAATAGATCTCAGTGGAGATAACTGAAGTCTGATGGATGGTACAAAAAATTCATGAGCATGCCTTATATGGATCTGAACGATGGCGCGAACTGAAAACTCTGCATATGGGGAATTATATGGATATATTGTGATGGTCATTTGTGATTAATTAAACATAAATCTAATGAAATAAATGTATAAAATAACATGAATTAGTCATATTAACAGGTTTAATGAATATTTTTGCACATTATAAAGGTAGTAAAATTCTCAAATAATTGCTTTAAATAAATTCCCTCCAGCTGCTTAGAGTTGCATTCTGAGTAAACTTACCCTTCTAAGGTGTTCTTAAAAAGGTGTGATGTGCCACATAAACAATATTTATTTGATCAAACTTGCCACAGTATATGTCACTGGCATTTACTATGTTATTTTATAAATTATGCTTTTTACAAAATTACCGGTTTCCAGGTCCGGCCCGCTGAATAATAAATGTATGGCACGCGGATATATAATACTTCGTCTTTTGTGTCGTTTTTTCTTAAAGTTGTGTGAAACAAATTATTAGTTGAAACAAACTTTATACGGAGTTTAGGAAAGTGGTATATAGAGCAGTGTAGTGTGTGGGGCATGTTGATTGATTGCACTTGTGTATTTAAAAGAATGATGATCTCAGAATGCAATTATAAAGCCAACTACTAAATAAATGGTGATATTCATGCTGGCGGCCATCTTGAATTTGCCACCTTATTTTAAATTTTTTTGGGAAATTAACAGATACTCTGAGGAAATCAAGAATCACTGGTAAGAGAAAAGTGTATACTGAACATATTAATACAGTGACCAGTAGGCAATTTTTTTACAACCGCCATTTTGAAATTCAAGATGGCAGCCCTCTACTACCTTTCATATACAAACATTAATATAAAAGGGTATTGTCATTGCCAAGGGTTCCATGTACCATTATAAACATGTAAAGAATTATTTAAAATAACATTTTAATTAAAAATAACTGCAACTTGTATGGTGGGTGGCCATCTTGAATTTGGTAAACTTATCCTGCTTAGAAAAATTGCCACCCTAATTTTTTTAACTTTTATAACAAAGATTCATAATCAAGTGAAAGTTTGCTTTTAACAAACATTCTGCACGAAATTACACAAGGGCCTACACTATATCTCTGACTTATAATTTCTTTAAATGATTGGAACATGACGTTATCTGATGATTGTTTTAATGCTAGCAGTGTGAATATGTTCAAAATACTGCTAGCAGTGTGAATATGTTTTAAAATAACAATGACAGATATCTGAATAGGGAAGTTTATACGTAGGTCGAGAATTGTTGGACTCTTAATAAGCCAAAGGCTTCCTTGTCCTAATGCAGTCTGAAGCTTGTAGCTTTGGAAAGCAATAATGTTCAATCTCTGCCTAATTGTCTTATTTCTGTTTCTTGTCTTATATCTGCTACCTGATTCTTAGGACAATTGGCCACATGACTAAGGAAAGTGTATGACAAAGAAAGACAGACTAACATTATGTATTTTAACATGTAGTAATTTTACAAAGCAAAACAATAAACATTAGCCCTTAAGTGTCATAGTCAAGTAGTCTAATAGAACGCTGCAAACATGACAGCCACCTTTATGTGGCTTATCCACTGCAGACTAATAATATAATAAAATTTCTAATGTTATAAATGTTCACATTAATTTAAATAATAAATCTGGTTAGGAAAGCTTCCTTGTGACAGTGCACTAAATAATTATTGTGACAGACAAGTCTCCGTCTGATGTTCAGAGTCCATATATTGTAATGTACACTCGAAGTGTGTTCCATTGATTGGATCTCTGGCACCACATAAACATTGTTATAAATTGTTACTTTTGTGTGTCAGTAAAGGTGACATAATTCCATATGTATGGAAACAGTGTGTGGAGTTGGAAATAACTAGTGATGTCATTTCTGGGAATTTCCTATCCAGTGCGGATACAATTCAAATTGGCGATACTTCCGTAAATCCAACCCCATGAAAAGACCGCATCCACCTGTATAGATATGAAACTACTTCTATTAATTTTCACAAGGCACTATATTCATTGACATTGTTTGGCCACATACTGCATGCCATTTCCGTACATGTCGAATCCTTTCCGTACATATTTAATCTGCCAAAATACTTTTACAAAGACAAATTGCCTTGCCAAGTTTGAATTTACTTCACAAAACAACTATTATATATTCAGTGTGCAGACAGGATTTTTTGTAAACACTACATTTAGTTGAGCGTGTGCATAACAGTATTTACAGTGATGCAGAAATCACAGAGGTACTTGTGTCCTCGACAGATAACCCACTTATAGTAGTAGTAATAATAATAATTGTCAGCGTGCATGGCCTTCCTCTGGCTCTCATCTTAGACACGAGCCGTAATGTAATTTACCTCCGTCATATACGACACTGCTATCGGTATTGCAGGGTGCTGCAAAATGGACTTGTATCTTCTACCAATCTCTACAGCCATGGTAACATGTTATTGCTTAATGAATCGTGGAAATAATTAAGGACATGAAGCTATTGCCGTGACAGTGGGCAGGTAGTATTGAAACCCAATAGACAGAGATGATCAAACACTATAACATCTAACCAGAGACATGATTAGGGTCATCATACATGAGATCGGGAGCGCAGGTGTTTCTAAATCACTGGTATTGATGAGAGACAACCAGTAGTTTTGTCACGTCTGTCATGTATTGTTAGACTGGGATTTGGTTGAATCCTAATTGTGTTCCCTCTGGTCTCTATTGCAGTGTACCGTGGGATCAGTACGTATGAATACGTTGTGCAGCTGCGTGGAAAGGCCGAAAAGGCGGCTCGGGAAACGCACATGGAAGACGGGAAAACAGAATTAACAAATAGTAAATCAACAAAGGTATGTGTCTGTCCTCGTGACAATAATACTTATAAAACACAGTGTACATTTACCATAAATTATTAACCCCTACAGACGCGCACTGCCTAATGTACATACACCCCCTTTTACAGAACTGAAACCACCAACGAAAACTGATTTTTGGTAATGAACATGTACTTCGAAAATGCAAAATACGGAAATAATACCGCTGCTGGCACCACCTTGTGGATACTGTCTAGATAACAGTTCATTGTACATTTTTCCGTAAGGTGGCACCACTCATATTCATGTCGGGCATGTTGTCATAATCACATAAACCTTCCTAACACTGCAGATGAAGGGTTGAAATAACATAATATTCACAATCTCGTAGCCGTCTGTAACCATGAGGAAGGGTCAAAACAAAGAAACCCTCTCCAATGTCTGACTTGACGTCTTCGAGAATCGATCCCTCCGCTCATGCATCACAGTTGGCCTTGCCCCGTAGCACGCGGGTTTGGATTATTTGAGCGCCAAGTGTTGCCTATCTTAGAGTTGCACATGTGTGATGTGTATGCAATTTGTGCGTTCGTCCACTGCTGGCAGCTGGTGCTACGTATTCAATAGAAGCACACCTTGCACTCGCGCACTGTGCGTCTGTTGGGGATAATACGGTAGTTTAGATGTACCAGGTACACATAATCATGAATGCAATTTATGTGTAATATTTCTATAGTACTTAGATCTTTTGATACCAATTTCAAACGTGCATCAAACAAAAAATATTGCCTTCTCAGTTTCCTTTCACGTTTTATTATTGTGTAACTTGTTATCCTCGTTATAACAAGGCTCGTTACAACGGAGTACGTTATAATGGAGCGTGTTATAACGAGACACGTTATAATGGGGCATGTTATAACGAGGCGTTTTATAACGGAGCACATTATAATGGGGTGTGTTATAACGAGGCACGTTATAACAGGTCGCGAATAATAATACAAGTTGCGTCATGAAGATATGTGTAAGGTTGTGGGCGTGCACGCACCCACGCACACGTAGTGCATTTCACTACGTGCTTTCTCTGTAGCTGCACCCAAAATCTGGAATCAACTCCTATCACTGTAAATTCATCTGAAAGTATAGCTACCTTTCGTAAAAGCTCCAGATTTATTTTTTTGACATTGCATTCCCCTCTAACCTTCGGCGGTCCCTTGTTCTAATGATGACTCTTGCTCATCCCTTTTCATGATTTTGCCCAATGATTTTTGTATATTGCGCCTCAGCTCAGATTCTTGGTGATATAGGCACTATAGAAGTTTATTAGATATATATCATCATGTCAATATCAGATCATTGGTAATTCAAATCAATCAATCAGGTCTAAGAACAATATTATTTCAAACAAACGTTGGGGTAAATAACTGTTTGTAGCATTAAAATGTGTAATAGCAAGCATAACATGTCATCATATCCTTGCAGGCTAATAAAATAGTTCCGCAAGTGGAGGAATACGAACTAGACAGTGGTCGGCCAGCCAGCAGGTAACTCAGCCTACTTACTTCAGTTTGTGTCAGTGTGTCTAAACGTTGTATCAGTGTCAGAATTTGTCACTCTGTCATAGCGTTGTGTGTCAGTGTCATCTCCTGCATTACCCTTACATATCTGTCATTAGCATGGCATCATTGTGATCACTGTGATGTCGCACACTAGTGAGTGAATGCATGCGTGTTAGCAGATTTTTTATCATTCTATTTGTACCATTATTTCACTGTGTTACTTTATGCTGTGTTGTGCCATGCCGTGTTGTGCCGTGCCGTGTTGTGCTGTGTTGTGTTGTGTTAATACGTTATAATGATGTGTGTCTGGACTCTTGTGTTATATAATGAATTATGTCACTGTCTTATAGTGAGATGATAGACTTTGTTACATTGACTTGTGTCACTGTGTTACTGTCACTTGTGTCACTGTGTTACAGTCACTTGTGGCACTGTGTTACAGTCAGTGGTGTCACTGTTACAGTCAGTGGTGTCACTATGTTACAGTCAGTGGTGTGTCACTGTGTTACAGTCAGTGGTGTGTCACTGTGTTACAGTCAGTTGTGTGTCACTGTGTTACAGTCAGTTGTGTCACTGTGTTACAGTCAGTGGTGTCACTGTGTTACAGTCAGTTGTGTCACTGTGTTACAGTCAGTTGTGTCACTGTGTTACAGTCAGTTGTGTCACTGTGTTACAGTCAGTGGTGTCACTGTGTTACTGTCAGTTGTGTCACTGTGTTACAGTCAGTGGTGTCACTGTGTTACAGTCAGTTGTGTGTCACTGTGTTACAGTCAGTTGTGTCACTGTGTTACTGTCAGTGGTGTCACTGTGTTACAGTCAGTTGTGTCACTGTGTTACAGTCAGTTATGTCACTGTGTCACAATCAGATGTCAGTGTTGTAACTGAGTTATGTACAGTAGCTGTGTCATCATTGTCTGAGTGTTGTCACTGAGCTATGTCGCTGCATCATCAGTGTCTGAGTGTTGTCACTGAGTTATGTCACTGCGTCACCAGTGTCTGAGTGTTGTGACTCAGTTATGTTGCTGTGTCATCAGTAACTGAGTGTTGTGGCTGAGTTATGTAACTGTGTCAGCAGTGTCTGAATGTTGTCACTGAGTTATGTCACAGTGTCATCACTGTCGGAGTGTGGTCGCTGAGTTATGTTGCTGTGTCATCAGTGTCTGAGTGTTGTTATTGAGTTATGTCAATGTGTCACCACTGTGAGTTATGTAACTGTGTCAGCAGTGTCTGAATGTTGTCACTGAGTTATGTCACAGTGTCATCACTGTCGGAGTGTGGTCGCTGAGTTATGTTGCTGTGTCATCAGTGTCTGAGTGTTGTTATTGAGTTATGTCAATGTGTCACCACTGTCAGGGTGTTGTGACTGAGTTATGTTGCTCTTTCACCAGTGTATGAGTGTTGTGACTGAGTTATGTTGCTGTGTCATCAGTGTCTGAGTGTTGTGACTGAGTTATGTCACTGTCTCATCAGTGTTGTGATATAGTTATGTCATTGTCTCATCAGTGTCTGACTGTTGTGATAGAGTTATGTCGCTGTCTCATCAGTGTCTGACTGTTGTGATAGAGTTATGTCATTGTCTCATCAGTGTCTGAGTGTTGTGATAGAGTTATGTCACTGTCTCATCAGTGTCTGACTGTTGTGATAGAGTTATGTCGCTGTCTCATCAGTGTCTGACTGTTGTGATAGAGTTATGTCGCTGTCTCATCAGTGTCTGACTGTTGTGATAGAGTTATGTCGCTGTCTCATCAGTGTCTGACTGTTGTGATAGAGTTATGTCGCTGTCTCATCAGTGTCTGACTGTTGTGATAGAGTTGTGTCGCTGTCTCATCAGTGTCTGAGTGTTGTGATAGAGTTGTGTCACTGTCTCATCAGTGTCTGAGTGTTGTGATAGAGTTATGTCACTGTCTCATCAGTGTCTGAGTGTTGTGATAGAGTTATGTCACTGTCTCATCAGTGTCTGACTGTTGTGATAGAGTTATGTCACTGTCTCATCAGTGTCTGACTGTTGTGATAGAGTTATGTCACTGTCTCATCAGTGTCTGAGTGTTGTGATAGAGTTATGTCACTGTCTCATCAGTGTCTGACTGTTGTGATAGAGTTATGGCACTGTCTCATCAGTGTCTGACTGTTGTGATAGAGTTATGTCACTGTCTCATCAGTGTCTGAGTGTTGTGATAGAGTTATGTCACTGTCTGAGTGTTGTGATAGAGTTATGTCACTGTCTCATCAGTGTCTGAGTGTTGTGATAGAGTTATGTCACTGTCTCATCAGTGTCTGAGTGTTGTGATAGAGTTATGTCACTGTGTCATCAGTGTCTGAGTGTTGTGATAGAGTTATGTCACTGTGTCATCAATGTCTGAGTGTTGTGATAGAGTTATGTCACTGTCTCATCAGTGTCTGAGTGTTGTGATAGAGTTATGTCACTGTCTCATCAGTGACTGAGTGTTGTGATAGAGTTATGTCACTGTCTCATCAGTGTCTGAGTGTTGTGATAGAGTTATGTCACTGTGTCATCAGTGTCTGAGTGTTGTGATAGAGTTATGTCTCTGTGTCATCAGTGTCTGAGTGTTGTGATAAAGTTATGTCACTGTGTCATCAGTGTCTGAGTGTTGTGATAAAGTTATGTCACTGTGTCATCAGTGTCGGAGTGTTGTAACCGTCCCATTGCTTGTAGACCTGCGTGGCAAGCCGACACAGGCCAAGTGTAAGTTCTAACAGTCAATGTCTCCACTGCGACATTGTCTCCTGTGCATAGGTGACTTTTACATTCCGCTCTTCCTCTACTCTCGCGCTCTATTTCTTTTTCTAATTCTACGTTGTCTACGGCACTTATAATGTTCAATCTCTAACACTTTGTAAATGTCACTATTTTTCATGGGTTGTTTCCTGTTGTTAATTATAACTCTATATGCCACTGTTAGTTATTCACTCACTCTATTTGCAGCCGTCTGTAGCTATACTCCAGCTGATTGTTGTCTGGTTGGATTTAATCTCATAGGATCGTCCTGAGTTATTAGTTAACCTGATCATCTGTAGGAACTTTTAACTTTAAACTATCACTATTTAGCATTTATCCTGAAGGAAAAACACTTATTTGATCACAGTTTGTACAAGTGGTGCTAGAGCTGTTGTAGTTTACTTACAATTAATCCATGCTCTCTCTCTATATATATATTATATATATATATTTATATACTCCTAACAGCAGCATACGTCGACCAGATATGCATAAGGGACCACCTTAGGCAGACCACCGTTTTTAAGCAGACCAGAGCCGGTCTGCATAAAGTTTTGACCCCTGATTGCGTATGCAGTATCTTTTATTTTATAATTTGAACTGTTAGTGTATGTAGTATACCCAGACATATAATGATATAAATAATTATTTGTAAAAAAAATATTTTTTTGTGATTTTGGGAGACGTTTTCTCGGAGGTTGTATATCCTATCTCTCATAATGGAGCGGTCGACCTATGCTGCCCTTAGGCTTATATATATATATATATATGTATATATATATATGTGTGTGGACTCCTGTTTTTTTATGGAATGTCTGCTTAAAAAGAGGAACTTTAAAATTGCCATTCTGTTTTGTACTGTGTCATGTACCCATGAATATAAGGAGCATAGTGACTAGTGCACATACAGTCGTAACGTGTGCCTGTGTAAGTGTGCATACTATTCCTTAGTGAAAGGTGCGTATGGTATAAAACATGCTATTTTTGACAGATTTGTTATAATCAAGATAGTACATTGCAAGTACCAGTTGTGTTTGTCAGGTGTGTGACATATAATATACATATGTACCTAGCTGTGAACCTCGGACTATCTCTGGTTAGCAGCAAAGCAGGTGAACCATAAGTCATAGCAGTGTATTCCATCTCAGTGAGCCTTGCTACATCGCCCACATGCCACATGCTATTTAGCAGAGATTATATGCATTTTCACAGGATTAATTAATACTTTTTTCATGTGTGCACATTTGATAGCCAAGTGAACATTTATTGTATTCCTTCATGTATATGGAATCACTTCCATGCCATGACATTTTTATGTTTTTGGAACCAACGTTAGGATAATTACATAACATTATCCAATTTCCTTTTAGCAGCTTGGCAAATGCAGATCAATACTGGAAGAGGGCAACCATGCATAGATAGATCTATTACGATCTGCATACATACAGAATGTTTTATTTTCTCATAGTTCATACTTGATAGTTCCTGAAAAATAAAAATCACGAATTTATAGTTTGTGGAAATACACTCTATTCCATATTCCACACACGCACGCACGCACACACGCACGCAAACACACCACACCAAGGACCAGAATCTAGGTCAACCTCACCCCTGACAACAGGGAAACAAGAGAACAGCATGTTACGTTTTCCAGACATGTTTTGCATGTATCACCTTGAAATATGTGAGACTCCTGATGTCACGCTTTGTAACAGACTTTTGAATATTACAGACTTGCGTTGATGTTCCTATATGATTGACCTTGGCTTACATCATCTTATCAAATGTTTCCAGCCCAGACCACCGTGAGTTGTCAACCTACGGGAATCAGCCTACTACTCCCACCCCTACCCCGCCCCTCCCTAACACTGACTCCGAGTCATCACCTAGACTGGGAGAGGAGACAAGGAAACAGAATGGAAACATGCTGTTTTCCCAGCTACACGTCAGTACCATAACGACAGTATATTTTCAGACACTGTGTGTTTTCGAACACCCCAAAAATTACAAAATTTATTATTTTGTGTACATTAAGCTTTCGGACATTTCTGTAAAATAATTTTACTTTTGTTCTAATGTAATCAGACACTGACATAGGAGGTAACTAGTTACAAAGCCTTGTTAATAGTAAGGTAATAATAATAGGGATGACATGACGTCAAGACTTGTTCACGTATGTAAGTGTCTGAGAATTATTTCGGACAGCTGATAATATTTATTTACTTTTAAGTGTCTGAGTACATAGAGGAGAAGTTATAGAAGACAGCTCAGTCTCCACTTGTGGGTAGGAACAAGTCGGTGGGAATGGTCTAACTTCATTGCCTTTCAGTATGAAACTGTTCTGATAAGTAATTCATATTACTAGTGTGATGATAACTGATTGTATTGCGATTTATGTTTAAGTGGAAATTATTGCATCATAAATTAAATTAATAGGTATACCACACATGTGTAATTGCAAATAAAATAGCATGTATGAAATATAATTGCAAAATTACATTCAGGAAATGATTCTTACAAAACATTGTAATGTACCACTTTTTTGTAGAATAGTCAACAAATGTTTTTTCCATAACAACTGAGATAGTTTATCAGTTAACGTATGTATCAGACGTGTGAGATTTAACAAAATATCTACATACCCTCAGCTCAACATGAGATTGACTGTCATGTACAGTGGAACCTCTCTATTAAGGCCACCCTCAGAACTTGGCCAAAGTGACCCTAATAGCAAGGTGACCATATTAGTGGGACTATTTTCCTACACTTTACTGTTACAGAAATAATTTGGGACTGTCCTAAGGTGACCTTAATTGCAAGGTGGCTGTATTACCGAGGTAACCATAAACCCAGTTTAAACTGTAGTTTCCTGAGGGTTGTCTTCATCACTCCACTACAACTCTTGATTGTGAATCTGTAGGAGTACGGGGACATGCCCCCCGCCGCTCCCCCACGGGCTGGGAGTGGGCCTGGAGATGGCGGCAAGAAACGAAAGAAACGGCGCAAGAAACGACGAACGCATACCTCAGACGTACAGCTCAACCCGTCCACCCTAGGTGGGTGGTTGTGTTGTCATTTATGTTAGCATATTCTCTGCATGTTTCTCTCGTGTAGCATGTAATAATAATGTCGGTTTTCTTTTCAGAATAGTTTTAAAGGGAATATATTATAATATAGCGACTTCCATTGGTTGGCTGAACAACATTGCAGCAATGCATGTTTTTGTATTTATCACTTGTTAGTCGATTACAAATAGTATCAATACAAATTGTGCATGAATAGTTTCCCCAGATGAATTTTTCATTTGTCAAGTTCATGTTTTATACAATTTCTTATATGAATATCTAAACAACAAGTATAACATTGTTAATTTAGATGTGCTTTGGGAGTAAAAAAATAAGAAAATTTGAGCATTTTAGTCATAAGAAACTTGAACTAACTCCATATAAGTTAACCAATGGAATTGCTATGCATTCCCTTTAATAAAAATATGTAGAACTTTAATGTTTCACAGTGTATTATTAAAAGAGTGCTCTCATTGAAGCTTGCAATCAGGGTAGCTCTGATTGCACTCCTTGGTGAGGCAGGAAAAAAACGGTCATTTATACTTAATTCATTTTTATTTATCTAATTTTGACAAAATTCATTTGTTACCAAACTGTGTTGGTAAAGGCTGAAATTTGTTAAATTAATCTGCGACTGTGTGATTTGTTCAGCAGGTGATATATTCATAGGTTTTGGCCAGAGAAGTCTGGTAACTTTCAGTTGATCTCCTTAGTTGATACCTCCGTGATGAATTTTGATATCTATCTGCATGGATTGAGAATGCCTTCTAACGAGATCTGTCTAGTTACACGTAGCTTACTGTAGCTGTATCATGCATGGGATGTTGTGTGCATTTTTAGGGATCATCTCAGAATGTTGATGTCTGATATCAGACGAAATTACTTTTATCTGACCTTAGACCCCCCCACCCCTCATATGATAGTTTGTAAACATTGATATGATAATATCAATATATATATATATATAATTATATATATATTAAAAGTATTGATCCGAAGAATAAAATATCGATGTCCAATGCAAAACGAAACTACCTCTGACTCCCTCTCCCCAAATGAAAATAGTTTCGTCTGATATCAGACATCGACACGCTAAGATGATCCCTTATGTATATATATGTTGACGTCAAACTGTGTTAGTTCCTCTCCTGTGTCTCCCATGCATGACTGAAGGCCGTTGTTCCCTGTGTGGCTAGCAGGATACCTGAGAGAGGCTGAAGGAGGTCAGGTCATGTCGGGCGGGCCTCACAGTGTCAGTGGGGTCTCTGTCGACCTCTGCTCCAACAGCGAGTTCATTGCGTCAGGCGACTTGGACGGCAACAGCGAAGGTCTCCTTCATGTTTCACTTTATCTGTCTCGGCTTATTCTTTTGCATATTTACCCCATTATTGCAAAATAGTGATATATTTGGGTATACCTTGGTGTTGTGCTGGTTAATACCTATATTACATAATTTTATGTTATAACAATTTCCAGGTTAAATTGCACATGATTAGGTGTAAAGTTTATTACAAAATGTATTAGATACTTCCACAATTGCATAACTTTGTTTGCTCAAATTACATGCATAACGTTTTATAATAAAGACAACCCTTGGTTATTTATGTACCAATAATTCTTAAATGTACGAAGCCCAATATATGGAAACTAACTATGTATCTCATTTGTGTCATGTTTGATATGTAGGCATTAAATAACAGTTATTAGTTAAACAGATTTATTTACTGAAAGCACAAAGCCTGTGTGTTCTTTAGCCTCTGTGTTCACTAAATACCTTCATTGTATTGTCATTGGACACTGCATTCCGCTTATCAGAATGTCTTCATTTGACCAGACCAGAATAATTTGATTCTATTAAGCTGATTTGACTGGCAATTTTAATACGGTGGGAATGACTCCATCCACTCTAATATATTTGATTCTACAAAACAACTGATTTTTATACTGTATTTATTTATCTTTTTCAACACTTCTTTTATCACTTGTGTCCTTGGAGGTGTTGGCCTACATTCAAGAATCATTTTGTAAAAACAGGCACAGTTTTCTCCAAACTGAATACTATAAAAAGATGAAGTATGAAAAGTATTAAGCCCTTCTGTTGAAAAATAGCAAAATGCAACTCTGTTGAACATAACAGGTAAAGTGTTTATTTCTCAGCCCATGTCTTGCCTTAAAGGGAGGCAATCTGTTCCTCTGCCTGAAATTAGCCAGCATAATAATTTCAATTGTAACAGGAAGTCTACTGAATTGGCTATGTTGAGCGGGGAAAATGGGAAATCATTGAATATCAAAAATGTGATGGTTAACCCAGCCTACCTTGGCAATATTACTACTAAAGCTTGTTTAAGAAACTGGATGTTTAGTTTACAATTTTGCCACGCACTATGGTCATATGTTCTAAATTGCAAACGTTACGGGCTTACTAAACACAATTTTGCTGGCAGTATACCTTCAACATAGTTATTATTGTCTGAAGAACATTTCATTAATTAATTAATAAAAAAGAGGAACAGTCTGCCTCCTTCTAAGTGGAATCCACTATTCTGGTCTGGTTACGCTCTATTCTGGTCTTGTTACACTCTATTCTGGTCTGGTTACTCTCTATTCTAGTCTGGTTACGCTCTATTCTGGTCTGGTTACGCTTATGGCTGCATGTTGCTTGCATGAGACAAGAACAAGTCTGTATTGTCCCACAGACCTTGTGGAGTCGAACTCTCCGTTGGCCCACCCAAGTAGCCCCAACAGTGAGGGGCCAGAATACAGCCCAAGGATGGCGATGGGGGGCCCGAAAGTCAAGGTAGAAAGACTGGCCCTACCCGACAGCAGCGGTGATGACGGTAATGTGTCGACCCCACATTATCCCTACTCAGTGCTGGTTGGTGGACACGCTTTGCTTCTGCTTCTGCACGCTTGGGTTCAAACAAGAGATGCCAAGTTTTCCATTTCAGCTGGATGTATCTCGGTTTTTACTTTTTCTAATGCTTTTTTTATTTGTAGAATACAAATAGTTAAATTTTCTCAGGTAAAATCCGATATTCATGTGTATATATATAAATATATATGCATTAACATGAAATAAGTGTAAATATGTTTTAAATTATCAGTAAGTTAAAAAGTAAAAACAAGAAAAAGAATCTTTCAGTTGAAAAACATACAAGAATACTGGCATAGTATTAAGTCCCCTTTGTTAATATAATTTCTTCTAAAATTATCCAAGGCACAAGTATACTCCACCCCACATCCAGCCGAGATTAGAATGGATGGATGCACCTTCTGTTCTCTGTGGGAAAGGCTCTTGTTGATTGTTTTTATTCTTTGGCATCTCTTATTAACTTCTATGCTGCACTGCACACATTCTTCATAATTTTATGCATGTCTAAGAAAGGTTTCAATGTGATGTGCCTAGCTTCTGCAATGTCTACAAAGTGTGCATATATGTAATCTGTTGGCTACTATGATGCCATTTCATTTTCTCTGCAAGACTTGTCTGTGTTTTAATACTAATGCTTGCCTGTTCTGTGCAGGAACAGAAGTTCATCTGTGTAGTGATGACATGCATTCATCAGTGTTGCAGTGAAGTCTCATGAATGTGCACTGTGAATGTGACATCTGTTGCAGGTGACGTCACATTCCAGCCCCTCGGTTACCCAGCACGTATGACGGTGGGTGCGAGCGTCATCTCCCCGCCAGCCTTCACAGCCCTGCACAGTACCAACCTGACTGGCAGTCTGAGGACACTCCCCACAGGCCCCGGTGTCTACACCTCGGACTCAGCCGAGTCCCTACAGGAGATCCCGGTAGTAAACACTCACCACTGGTCACTCTATCAGAGGTCTCCCCAGCCTGACTCCAGGGGCACGTACCCCAGGATACGCACCCCTCACAGGGCAGGGACCAAGTATGAGAAGGAACCAGCACCAAGGCAGGGTGCGGAGGAGAGAGGACAGTTACATAAACACCGGCGACGGCGCAAGGATGTGCCACCGTTGGAACTGTCCGAGTCGTCAAGTGAGGAGGAATGGCAGAGACGGCGGGCAAGGATGCCCTTGTCTCATGTGTAGTCTATCGTTCTCTTTCTTGGCACGTATGGATGTGTGTTTGGGTTCATCATTGTCATGTCAAACATGCTGCGTTCAGATGCTGGGTTGGTGTCACTGAATGTCTTGGTTCAGTTATAAGGTGGATGCCTCTGTAAGTTGAAGTGTCAAAGTTGGTGTTGTGTGGCTACTCATCCTGCTGCCGACAACTCCACCAGGATGCCACTAGTCTTCTTGTTGACATCGTTGTCCTAGATCCGCTCTGCTATCCATGCAAAGCCAAGCGTCAGTGCTTTTATGTGATGCTCACAGGAGTGGCGAGAACTGAGCAGACTGTTCATCCAGCTGTATACGCTGGTGGCTCTACAGGGACAGTGTCTACAGAACCACGTCAGAGAAGTGGACGCATGTAGAGGACGTCATTAGTCACATTCAAGTCTGGTTCCAGTGAAAAAGAATGGTGGTGTTATGCTGTTTCTGTATTATCATATAGACATTATATTTATAATAAGCTCTTAGATTACATATATATATATACAATGTATATATATATATATATATACATATAAATACACCTAGACGCTGCATGCAGAAACTGGTTATACACATAGACCGATGCAGTATTGCTGCTTTAAGCCGACCACAGCTGGTTTGATCTCAGATTGTGTGGATAACATGTTTCTGTTTACTATTCTAGCTGTCTGTTGGCATACATAATACAACAAGAAATATAATAATGTGTCATTATTTGCACACAAAATTTAAGTTTTGTATTGTTTTCAGAGCATTATATACCGTGTCAAATGTGATGGAGCAATCTGCCATTCACACTGTTTATGCATAAATTGGTCTGCATATGGACATCTAGACAAGCGTATATGTATACATATATATTATATATATATATACATATATATTATAAATACTGGTAAATACTATCTAAGATGCGATTTTATATATGTAAACACAATTTTTGTAAGTGGTACATTCCATCGATTAGGATAATATAAAATGTTGTACAGTTTGTGATAATGCTTAATTGTAAAAAAATGTATGTAAATTATGATGTAAAAGTGATTGGGAGAATTCTTCCTTTGAAAAGTTAGGTTGGAGTGTTGTATGAGAAGTAATCTCCATAGTCTTGTCAGACAGAGCCGCAGTAATGACGCAACCGGGTGACTAACTGAGGCAATAGATGGGAGACACGGCCTATTGAACATTACAAACATCATTATGCATGGTATCCTTGATATTAGGGAGAGAACACGAACAGTTGATTTTAATGCTGAAAGTACGCTTAATTTATATCGAGACAACACTGCAGCAGGAACAAATATTCTGGGATACGTCCCCCTGGAGAAAATGTGTGCATGTTTTCGGACATAATTATAGCTTTTCTGTAACGTGTATTTTATTTATGCTAATCTGAAGCAAGATATCAAATATCGTGTCCAAAATAAATGGTGGTGGGTGGATTTTAATTGAATTTGTTCCAATAATCATGTGAGTGCGAAAGCTGTTCCTTTTGAACAAACGTAGTTTGGGGAACGAATTTATTCGTCAGACGGCATTTTAATTGTATTACCAAATGGTGTGCAATATTATGTTGAAACTACACTATTCGCGTGTAAGCAGCGTAGGCCCTATCATTGTATAATAAAGTAAGCTACGCTACATTTAAAAAAGATCCTTTGGACAAATAAATAAAATGGAAGATATAATACAGACAGACACACCAGTAGCCGTAGGCATGAATGTATGGAAGTTATCTTGGGAAACTGTTACTCGTTTGCCATTATTTATTTTATCCCGGAGGAACGACGTTATTTCCTTTATCCCAGAGGAACGTTGTTATTTCTTTTATCACGGAGGAACAACGTTATTTATTTTATCCCAGAAGAACGATGTTATTTCTGTTATCCCAGAGGAACGACGTTATTTCTTTTATCCCAGAGGAACGACGTTAGTTCTTTTATCCCAGAGGAATGACGTACTTGTCAAGACAGTTATGTGTAAAACCTATGTGTACAGCTGGTTTAAGAAAAACGTGAAGTGACTCTGTTTTGTATTTATTATTAATATTATCGGGGTTTAGACGCAAGGTATGCATGCTCTAGTTGTATGCTCACGAATTGTAAATCTGGTGCGTTGTATTATCAGTGGGATTGAAGTCATGTGACTTAGTCAATGGCTTGTGTTACTGTTGATGTTTCAAGGTGTAATATAACGTCATGTAATTGATACTTTAATGTATAGTATATTTTATATGGTAATATCAGCCGAACTGAGAAGTATTTTGACAGCAATGCTGCTTGATCAAAATTAGAAAATAAAATATAATTCTTGTTGATTTCACCGTGCATATTGGACTATTTTAAGTATCCTATACCGTATAGGCTATACGGAATGGTACCAGGGGCACGGATCCAGAAAGCAAGTCAAGAGGGGGGGGGGGGCACAAAACGTCCACTGGTGAAGTAGAACAAGAACAAAGAGTACAAGTGTAGTCACAATATCGTGTACTTCAACTATTAGTAAACATAACTAAATTATAACTAATTAAAAACAATGTATGAATCTGTTATATATGTATATACATTTTTAATACGGTGTCTATCTCTATAAATGTAGCTGTATCTGAAGTGTATGTAGTGGTATGCTTTTTGGGCCGAAGGTCCAAGGGACTAAAATTGCCATCACTCTGCGTCCGCCGTTAGCTGCCGTATCTCGGAAACCGTTCAGTAACTTTTTCTCTAATTTTGCATAGACGTATCTTGGGCTACTGCCACTATGCACGAGAAATCTGTATTTGATTGACTTATTCTAAGAGCACCTCGGGGGCCCCCAAAGTGCAAAAGTTATACAGTATAGGGTTAAACCCTGGGTTAAACTATTTTTAACATTCAGAAGTATGTAGCATTTCTGAACAATCACTAAGGATTAATGAACACTTGTGCACGATGTCACCCACTTGGGACTGAGGGGCAGGTTTAATTGACCTAGTGCTGAGAGGGTAGGTCATCACCTACCAGTCTCCAAAGCTCTATATTTTTCAAAAACTAGTAACTTTTTTCAAATTGTGCATAGATGTATCTTAGGGTACTGCCACTCTACACAAGAAATCTGTATTTGATTGAATCATTCTCAGGGCCCCCAAAAATGCAAAATGTTCCTGCTGTTTCTCTGCTGCTCCTTCCTGCAGCCCCGCTGATCTCTATAACAGACAGACAGTATTTTTTTATCATCGTAAGCACATAAACTAAAATATAATATGCATTGTAAGGTCAGGTAGGCTCCCATTAAGACAATTGTATGCAGCTATCTTGGGAACCACCCTACAGATATAACTGTAGTGGACTTTGTCCTGATCACTGGGGTGGCTCTGAGTGGAGTGGCCAGCTGTAAATCTGTGTATTGGTTTAGCCTAGGCACTCTGCCTGCAATTGTCCCAGTGTCAAACTGAATGCCTCCATGTGGGCTGTAACTATAATGTGTAATGGGAGTCCCTACTGCTCTGGTTAATTTTCTTTATTCTACCTTTTTTCCCTCAAACAATCTGTCCTCTTAGTTTGATACATAAAGACATAATCTGGCATAACTTGATATGTCTTTTTAGCAGCATATTTGTATTTCCAGTGTATCATTGCAACATAACATACACACTGTGTGCCATATTTGAATGTCATGCATGTAATATTTCCATACAATCCATTTGCATATATAATGTAAAACTTCAACAGCCGTTTTCTTCATTTTCACTTTTTGACCCTTACCATGTTCAACGCTCCATAACTTCGCCAATTTTTGTAGCTGTCATAATTTTTGAAACCGTGTAAAGCACCCTACCCAACCTTTACAACAATGTAAGAAAACAATGTTACAATTGTTTTGACTTATCATTCATTTGGTCAGCCTGGGTCACATATACACGTATTAGTCCAAAGGACTTCAGGGCCTCTTGGCCCATTTTAGTACAAGTAGAAATATTTGAGGGAAGATTCCCAAATACGTGTATGTATAGACTATCTATTCATCTATCCATATATGTAGAAATGTCGCTGCCGCGCCGCGCCGCCAGTAACTTGAGCCGCTATCTCGACTAACTACGTTTGTGCTTGTGACGTCGAAAGACGGGCGGGGGTGTGCTGTTGAAATGTTTTTGGGGTGCTGTTGGAAATTGTTCATCGCTGCGCAGCCGCAATTTTCCTTCTTCTCGCGCTGTCTCCTGACTCGGCTCAACACTAGTTACATCGGTGGGGGAGGTGCTGTTGAACATTTCGCGTCGCCGCAACTTCACCTTATTATAATCTGAACGGGGGCACATTTCAAAGGGTCTCGGGGGGGGGCACGGTCGCGCGGGCCCATTATAAAAGGTCTGCGGGCACACCAAATTCCTTAGGTCTAGGGGGCACGTGCCTCCCCTGGGATCTTCCTATGGCTACTCTCTAAACCAACCATGAAAAATAAGAATACCCCATTATTTATACCCTACACGGGTGCGTGTCATACGACGAGTCTCAGGAATGTGAACTCGTTATTCCATCCCCATCGTTTATTTGCGTGGCGATGATCACGTCACTTAAATTAATCGTCTTCGACCTGGGGACTGCCTGATGCGCCACCAACGGGCGACTGAACCCATAACTCCGAGGATGCTGGTGCCATATAAGTTATATTGTATCATCTGCAGTCTTCCTTACTCTCTTCGCTAATCATTCCTCACGCATTGTGTGTGTGTGTGTGCGTGTAAAAGTGCGTGCGTGCGTGTGTGTGATCATTCTTTCTGATATGTTCACAATACACCCATACATACTGCCTTCTGCTTGCTCTTTTCTCGTGAGATGTGAATCCACATAGTACTCATATAGCTGAGTAAACTGGAGCAATGTAGTGAACGAACTTGTCCAAACGACAGCGACATGATTCTAACCCAGGTTCTCTTGATTGAGAGTCCGATGCTCTAGCGCAATGTTTCGCAAACCGTGGCATTGACATTTCCATGGCTGGAAACCGTCCGCAGGCCAAATTTGGCCCGCGGAGGAATTTGCCCCGCAGACAGTTTCCAACTGGCCCACGAGACCTGCGCTAGGTATTTGAAATTGTTAAAAGCATACCAAAATTTTTAAATGTTATATTATCTAAGTGTTCGTTGGTTGAGCCATAGAGCGGTTCTCGCGAGGTATAGGCCTATGTGACATTTGTGAGTTTACTCTATGGAATTGGCGGTCCATTTGCTCAGCTGGACGATACTGAGTTTCGAGTTCAGCTTTGCGTTCTAACACTTATTTTTGGACATTGTAACGCGATGAATATGCTGCTTTAGATACAACAAACGCTGATTAGTAACGTGTACGAAGCAGTGGATATTTCGACATCAGACTTTCTACGTTTGAAATTTTAAGTTCACCAATATACTCATAATCATAGTGATGGCACGGTAGCCTACTGTTTATAGTCAATCGAAGTATTCCGTGTTCGAATCTTCTTACTGTCGTTTCGAGGCTTTGGAAATTTAGTTCACGCCACGTCCTTTGGCATTTTATGTTTTATTTGATAAATTATGCTTTTCCAAAATTAATACCGGTCGCCATATTCGGCCAGCGGAATATATATATATATATATACAAACTTTATATATAATTTATGGTGTTGAGGAAAGTGACATATATATATATATATAGCGCATAGGGCATAGAAGTTCGTATATAAAAGATGGCCGATCGCAGAATGCAACTGTAAATATTATAGCAGTGCATTCAGCCCCGGAAGTTTGCGGTCATGCCTTGTTGGAAGGAGAAAACTCAAACGATGGGCTATTATATCGATAACAAGTATCGCCTTTTGGTCAGACAAGACAGACCGTTTCCTCGGCTACATATATATGACGTCACAGCGTAATTGCTTGCATAAAGTATAAAAACGCGGTCGAAACGTTTAATTTCATCCGGAAATCGGACTGATTTTCTGGGTCTACAACCGGATCCAGTCGGTAGGAGTTGCTGTAGCAACATTTATCAGGTAATAAAATTATTTACGATTTGTGCCCGATGCTGAAGAGTACAACATTCCAAATTAATCAATATAATGTATTGCGTTTTATTAAGCCATTTTAATGTAGGTTTACACCCATTAGCACAACGGGTTGCGTTGTCTATTCACTATTGCGTTGTTTTACGTCAACGTGCCGCGAAAAATTATAGTTCATTAAGCGCGTACAAGACCAAGGCAGCGTGAAAAATACACGATACAAATCATAATAATAGATTGACTTTACGTTTGAAGATATAACTAATGTCATTAGTAGACTGCATAATCAGAATGGGGGTATTACGTCAGTACAGCAAATGAGGTGGTTGACTTGTTTTCAGAAATGGAGACTCGCCAAAGAAATGCGATCGTAGAAAGACTGATGCTACCGCATAGTAGCGATAGTGAAAATGACGACGGTAAGTAAAATTACCACGAGAAAAAACCTAGCATGTAAGCCGATTTTCTCGGAATATAATAATGTCCAACTCATTATCAACATGACAATCTTTTCTATAGTATATAGATATAGTGTACAATCAGACCTCGTTTAATGGATACCTCAGTAACACAGCCACCTCGCAATTAAGGTCATTCTGTGGTAGTTCCAAATTATTGCCATAACAATAAAGTATCGGAAGCTAGTCCCGCTAACACAGTATTAGTTACCTCGCTACTCGGGTCTCCGTTGGCCAGTCCCAAAGATGCTCTTAATAGAGAGGTTTCACTGTTGGGGCGTGGCAGGGAAATATTGATTATGTTCACCAGTGCGGTAGAAGCTCGTATCGGCCTTGAGTCAACCGAGACTCCCTCACGGTTGCAGAAGAACGCAATGTGAAGAAACGTATTGCCGCGTTCTATTCCGTCTAAAGGTGATGGTGATGGTGATGGAGATAGGTGGGTATTACGCCCTCACAATGTCTGCATTATTAATACTGTGCCCATTTATAGCATCCGCGCGCGCCAGAAGGCGCTGATCTTGCTCTTCTCTGAGCTTATTTCCATTCCATAGGCACGTGCTGTTATTTCCAGTGTTGATGTCAGGTCTTGCAATTCCTCCTCTGTTCTGACGATTGCTTAGATCGATGTCATCTGTGGACCGAAGGTTACTGGTCTCTCTGCCGTTTATAGAGAAGTTGAAGTTATGTAGTGTGTCTTGTCATTGTTACCGTATAAGTTGAACAGCAGTCGTGACACAAGGCATCCTTGGCGTACTCCGATCAAATACCTTTTTGAAGTCGGTGAAATTGTGGTATAGGCCTTAATGGTGATCAATGCGTGTCTCAATAATGGGGTAGTATGTTGAAAATGTGTTCGGTTGTGTTCCTTTACAGCCGGAAGCCTGCTAGCTCCTGATAACAGTTCTTCTGCTTTTCCTTTGAGTCGGTTAGTATATTATTTTGATGGAATAGGTGATTAGATTTACAGGCCCTAGTTCTGTAGTTCTTACAACAGCGTAAATTTTCTTTTTTTGGTAGTTTTTTATGAGCAATTTCGTCCACTCTTCTGACCATACCTTGGTCTTCCAAATAGTTTGGCATGTGGTCGTGAATGCGTCTACCATTGCCTTCCCAGCATGGTTGATCAATTCAGCCGGTATGTTGTCGACACCTGGGGTTTTCTGTATTCAGCGGTCGGACTGCCTCTTCTGCTTCTGTTCGGACAATTGGGGGTGTCAGCATTTTCATCTTGAAGCGACGTGTAGTTCTTCATAGTCTTCAAACCATCTCTCGTGTACTGTCTTTTTTCGGTAAGGACGGTACCGTTTTTGCCCTAGATGATTTGTGATCGCCTTGACCTCTTTGCTGAAGGCCTTCAAGATGGAATAAACCTGTCTGGTGCTGTTTCCCTTCATTCCATTCTCTATCTCGGTGCATCTTTTATGCAGTCTTCCTGTCCTCATTATTTTCTTATGTTTAATTCTTGGTATTGTTTGTACGCTTATTCATGGGTGGATAATTTATGTTTCAACTCTCGTCTCTGGTCACAAAGCTTCATTACATCCACATGGCCAAAATTAACAATTGCAAGTGGTAGTAACACGTCAATTGTGTGCCCAGTTATTTCGTCACTACACTACTTCAGTTAAGGCATAAGCCATCGGCTGCGTTCTTGTGGCTGGATACATTATTTCAGGACACTCACATTTGTACATCCTATTCCTGGGAATGCATGGTGTATTCGCGAATGAAATAATAATAGTTTGGCAACGCATTATAACTAGCCTAAACCGTTATTCAGGAAAGACAAACATAACATTTTTTCTCCAGGATCCAAATTGCGGCTTGTGAGTGTTTTGGTAACCACTACATAAGCGGATTCAGGGGGTCTGGTGATACGTGTCCCCCTAGATTTTTTGAATTTGGCGTACCCGTAGACCCTGAATGGGCCCACGTGATCGTGCCCCCCGTAGTCACTTGGGAATTTGCCCCCCGTGCACCCGTTCATGTTACGATAAGTTGAAGTTACGGCGACGCGGCGGCGAAACATGTCGAACAGCACCCCCACCCCGTCTTCCGATGTCATAGTCGAACCAGCGGAGAAGCTGAAGAAGAGCTGAAGTCGCCAGTCGAGCCGCGACAGCGGAGAAGCTAAAGTTAAAATAATTACGGCGCACCAGCGAAACATTTTCTACACCATTTTGGTTCGGCCGCCAGTGAAGGTTTTTGTGCCCTCGCCCCACTAGACTACCCTCTCTGTATTCGCCCCTGCACTATTTCTGCATGCACTTTCACTAGCTGCTAAACATGAAAACAAATCCAAACAAGTACGATGAGAGGAGGGTATAAACGAAATAATAGTTCAGTAATCAACGTCATAGGTTTACTTACTATCCGTTACGCCCTCTGGCGTTTAGGGAAGCGACGAAGTTCCCCCACCTCTGCCTATCTCCGGCCATTCGCTATATGGTGCCCCAGCTGTGGTTCATTTCCCTCAGTTCCGCATCCACTGCTCTTCCCCAGGTTGTTTTTGGGCGCCCACGTTTCCGCTTCCCTTCAGGCGTTCACCATCTGTATCCCTACGAAGGACATGTCCAGTCCACCTCCAGCGTCTTCTTTGAATGATGGTGGTCATGTCCTCTTGCTGGCATTGGACAAACAACTCCTGGTTGGATATGGTTCTTGGCCAGAAGATCCTGAGGACTTTTTTGAGGCAGGTCGTGTGGAAGGTGGACAGTCAGGATTGGTCCAGTTCCGTCATTCTTCAGCACTACGCCCCATACAGCAATGTTGACAGCACGCAACTCTGGAAAATTTTGAGTTTTGTCCTTGTGCTCTACTGTGCTGATCGCCTAACTGCAAGTAGGCTCACGAAGACATTCCGTGCCTTGATCAGTCTATTGTCTTCTCCTGGATATGTTTGAGAGTGTAGGCCAGAAGAGCAAGGTCATCTAGTACAGGAAAGGGAGTCCAGGGAAGTCCTCTTGGTAGATCTTCTGTCGCATGACCTAGTCGATGATAACATTGAAAAGGACAGCTGACATAACACAGCCCTGTCTCACACCTGTCTTAACATCAAAGTGAAGATCGCTGGTTCCAACATTGCAGGTGAAGTTGGTGTAGAAAGCCTTGCTGGTGTTGACAATGTGTTATGGTAGTCCGTACGATCTGAAAATGCGTCAGAGGCAGTCTCTGTGGATTCTATCAAAGGCTTTCTCAAAATCTATAATGTTTATGTACAGGTGTCTTTGCCACTCTGAACGGTGCTCGGTGATGTTCCTCAGCCTACAAATCTGATCGGAGTATCCCCTTCCCCTGTGAAACCCAGCCTGTTCCTTCCGTTGTGTTGCATCTATAGCCTCTGTGATCCGCTGCATGATGATCTTGCACAGGATCTTGCTTGGTACTGACAGAAGGGTGATCCCTCGCCAGTTGTTACAGTTGCTTTCTATATGTCGTACTGTGTATCTCTCTATGGTGTATGTCTGTGGAACTTACAAGACAAACATCTTGATATGCTTTACACTACGTGGCGCAAAGGTATCAAAAAACTGTTTAATCTACCAGTTTACACGCATTGTAATACGGTGCCACTTTTAGCAGACTGTTTACCGATTCAAATTCAAACTATGAATCGAATGGTACGATTTATGCAGAGTTGCTTGAAATGCAGTAACGCCAGTTTGAAAATGCTCTCTCATCTGGCCCTTCAAGGTAGTGGGTCATACTTGTCTAAAAGTTTTAACTATATCATGTCCAAATTCAAACTTGATGCAATAACATTCTTTAGAATGAAGTCTAATCAGTGTTATGGTATGATTCAAGACCACTACCAGGAGGGCTTAGATTGTGAACTAGTGTGTAGAGTCTTACTTGCAAAAGATGTAATACGTAATATAGATAATGCGGTAGCACTTCCTTTTGGCCATTGATGAGCTGCGCTCATTGCTTACTGTTTTATGTACACAGTAACTTATATACATTGATTTAATCGAATTGTACAATTTTAGTACGAATAAATGTATTATTATTATTTGGTATCACTCCCTTAGTCCATTCCGTCGGTACCTGTTCCTACGTCATGAAAGAGCACTTGGAGGTAACGAGGAACATATTAACACCGGAGAAACATTGTATGGCCAAAACTCTGAATTAGTGCTCCTTGGAAGTCCTTTATTCTTTGACGATGGATCCACGAGAGGGCGGGACTGGTGAGAACAGAGTCGCCGTCTGTTGGATAGTTCTGCAATTAAGAGTATAGATCCGTGCGAAAATATCAACAGATTTGTGTGAACAGTCAAAAGTGCTTACTCGATTAAGTGTAGATAATTTGGTCTCAACCAGTACATATGGTGACATATGTCAGCAAGTGCAAGCGCACACGTTGTACATAGGTAGTGCTGAAATATCACGCAAGTTGCCACCAGCTAATGAGATTTACCCAGATTTAACAAGGTTGTCACTCAACACAATAATAATGCTCCTTATGGTAGATATGAGGACGGTCTGTTCGACTCATATATCTACCATTAGCTTGAAGGATATGTTCAGATATATTTGTAAATAAATAATTAAACACGCGCGCACACGCACGCGCACAAACGTCATTTAGGCATTATGTGGATTCTAGAGATTCTAAATCAGATTGTTGATGTTTGTTAGCTAATTACTGATGTCATGGTTCTTTTTTGTGTGATAAGATAAAGTATTGGTCATTTAAGTGACATTCTACCACCATATACTTAGTAGGTTGTGCTTGGTTTCCGTCCCGTGTTGCTTTGTCTTCATTCTTGGGTAACCCAGTAGGCATATGTACAATTAAGCCTTACGTGGCCTTAATTAATCAATACTGTTTATTTAAATCAACTACTTTGTAGTACAAGTTAACATACTCAGCGTATTAAAAGTGAAACGCTTGTAATGTTGTGTTACTCTAATGAGTAACATTGAAATAAACTACGTGTAATGCCGTGTTACTCTAATGAGTAGCATATTGAAATAAACTATGTGTACTGCCGTGTTACTCTAATGAGTAACATTGAAGTAAACTACGTGCAATGTCGTGTTACTCCCTGGACTTCGCGAATGTGTGACGGGTCTGATAAGGAAACTATACTAGCTAGATGACATTTGTTTATAAATTGAGAATGAGAATGTTTCACTCGTTCGAGGCTGTTTTGAGAGAGAGAGAGATATATATATATATATATATAGAGAGAGAGAGAGAGAGAGAGAGAGAGAGAGAGAGAGAGAGGGAGGGAGGGAGAGAGAGAGAGAGAGAGAGAGAGAGAGAGAGAGAGAGAGAGAGAGAGAGGAGAGAGAGAGAGAGAGAGAGAGAGAGAGAGAGAGAGAGAGAGAGAGAGAGAGAGAGAGAGAGAGAGAGAGAGAGAGAGAGAGAGAGAGAGAGAGAGAGAGAGAGAGAGAGAGAGAGAGAGAGAGAGAGAGAGAGAGAGAGAGAGAGAGAGAGAGAGAGAGAGAGAGAGAGAGAGAGAGAGAGAGAGAGAGAGAGAGAGAGAGAGAGAGAGAGAGAGAGAGAATGACGACTTGTTGACAGTAGTATTCACATGTGCACAGGCAGTAATGCGGTTGTAATCGTTAATCATGTTTGCCCGCTTTCGGAGGCACCAATTTGTGCTGTTGGACTAGGTACCACTGCGTGCATATTGCCATACCTATAGCCATCAGCGGTGCCAAGCAAAACATATTCGAAAAAGATTATATTGCTGGAGAGGCACCAAGGATGAAGGGAAAAACAACATCAACAAATTCATTTTTTTTTAAAATGAAGATGCCAGTTGGTACATTTTGTATCCACAATTTGTAGAAAATATGGCATTAGTTAAGCAGAAGGAAAATGGAGGAGATGCAGAAAATACGGCAATAGTGGCAAAAGGAAGACTATCTTCCAAACCAGGAGAGATAGCACCTCTGAATACATCAATCGGACACGAGAAGAATGCGTATCTACCCAGAACAACGAAACAATACGTGGCCACTGTCTGGACTGATTCTGTCCGGAGCATCCTTCTATTTACGAAGGCCAAACAATAAATCGTCGCATCCGGTGCCTTAATGGCGTCTAAGAGATGCTATCAAATTAGGCATTACTTAATTTTGGAATGAGTCTCGACGGAACGTCGTTATCGCCGCAGCTAACGAAGGCTAATTCAATGGAACCTTTCCACACACGAGTAAGTCGATAGGCGGTCAACTTCCGGTTGTCGCTGTCTCGGCGAAGTTCTTCCTGTCCGTCGCGGGTTTAATCCATGCATCCGTCACCCCTTTTGGCAACTTCCTGTTCCCTTTTTATTAATAGTGCTTGATTTAATGCGCAACTGTTTTCTTATACTTAGCTGTGGGTTCAGCAAACTATCTTTCATTGTAACTTTTTCAGAAACCAAACAATGCAAGACAGTTGTTTTGACACACAGTTGCTCCTCAGAATATCACTGACCACACATCAACCGTGAGTCGGGTCCCCTGCAGCTTCCTGACACATGTTCCCCATCACGTAGGTCACTGAACGCTGCCCTCGACCGGGTTTATTCCACATGCAGTTATTTCTGTCTTCGGTAGTCTTAGAAGCATTTGTTGGACCATAAGGAACATTTGTTAAACGAGTTCGTTTACTAAGATTTTTAACTTTCAATGCACGGTAAACATAAATTAACTGACGCTGTGTCCGTGATATCTCTAATTTCGACACTGCTTGGTTACTTATGGTGCATTCGGCCTAATAATGGTTGTGCTGATGCACGAACAGGTGGGTGCGATATTTTTTTATAACAGTAGTATAGTATTGGTTTATACAATATTAACTTTACGGACTTGTGTGGTTTAAAATCAAAGTCCGAGTTCTCTAACCCAATTCACACATCACACCTAAGAACTATTTGTGTAATGGCCCTAACGGCGAATGAATACATATTCTTAGGTCTGGAGCACGCCCTTCGCCGTCTACTACCGGAGGGCGCTACACGCGAGAGACGACGAGGACACCACAGTTCGCCGCAGCTGTCCCATGGCTGTGGCCGGGCAGACGTCCGCTGTATCCGGAGCAAGACAGACCCTCGCGCCAACACGGACCAGACACCCCGCCACCAACGTCCGTCGGCCACCGCTGGCAGCGCCAACGCCAACGGAAGATACCGCGGCGACAGTGGTGCTACACAACGGAGTCGTCTGGCGTCAGGGCCGCCTCGAACTTCGACACGACGCTACTCGCAGCCGTCATCACGTGACACGGCGGGCGACGGGGTGACTAACTATCGGGATTGTCGCGCTTTGCTGCAGGTGCTCTCATGTCGGACGACCAGGCGACGGCTGACCAGACCGCGACGGCACAGCGACGTGCCGCCCCTTGACCTGTCCAGTCTACATCTGGACAGCGACGAAGACCACTCGGACAAGTGGAAGGAACCGTCGGGCACGCGTAACACGCGGCACGGGCTGACGACGCCATTACTACGCAGACCATAGCGGTGGAGGAAAAATCATGAGATTCGGGAGGGTTCGGGCAAACGTACTATTTCTACTGAGGTCCATTTCTGGACAGACTGGAGACTTGTTGATTTGTTGCTTCTCTGTATGTCTGCATGGAACGTACACTCCTGGGTTGACCCAACGTCATTGTTCTTACTGGTGCTCAGTGACGACGTATGGTAATGCCTAATGGTCCATTTATGATTCCAAAATAGTATGATGAGAACTACCAATTTGTCAGTAAAGATGGCTTTTAGTGGCACTAGTTACACTTAATTCTGAGCTCTCCGTCGAGTTGCGTTGAGAACGTTGAATATGACAACTTTTATTTTATTTATGTATATTTGCTGCAATTTATGTTTTTTGCAGTATGACCTTATTGTTCGTTGTGTTCGCTCATCGTCTTCGACGTGACGTCATCACGACTTCCGTTAAACGTTCGTATCGCTTTCACACGTAAATTTTTTTGTATTCTAGTCTAGCTTCATCATTGTGTTTTTTAATATTATGTAGGCATATCCGGAACAACTTCGTGTATGGCCTCCTACATCCGTAACGTTTCCGGATGCGACTTATTCTAAACATTTGCTAATTTATGTTGCTACGATTTAAGCATTTCCCCTTTGATTTAGCACTAACTTATATGCAATTCACCTTTTTTGTCATGCCAATTGGTCTTTCTGCGTCACATGTATAGATTATAATGGTATCAATGTCTAACTCCCCCCCCCCTCCCCCCGTCATGTGGAGACATTTCGCCGCAACGCCGACCCGAAGACCACGCTACACACAAGGGTATTATTGTAATTAACAATGGCTGACAGAGGCACAGCGAATGGCTCTTAGCTGTCTTTCAAAGTGGTATAAACGAGACCAAACAGAACGTGTTAACATCAACAGAAGATACAGCCGTGCTGGAGAGGACTAGTACAAGTTGTCACCTCTACTGCGGGGTGTGCAAGACGTGTTACGGACAAAGATACTTGCTACTGTAGCTTGTTGGATGTCATCGTCTCTCTGTGACATACGTCATCACTGTGACTGCACGTGCGGTTGTAGTCAACGTGCTCACCTATAATATGGCCGCATGGGGACTGGTGTCAACGGAGTGGATTAGGTTCGATGTAGTCCATCTTCGTTAGCCGAAACAGCTCATCGGAGCCAGATACTCGAATCTGCAACAACAATCTACTGCAAATGTGCAGGCGACCCACTCAGCTTGTGTCCATCAATGTTCTGTGGAGTCTGTTCGGACACCTGCTCCTCGTGTCACGTGAGTCTCCTGCGTTTTATACCCGAGGTGACGAACTGGCGTGGCTGGACAGCGTGAAACTATTAATGCCTTCGACATAGATTTATAGGAAGTCGGCAAATATCTTGAACTTCTCAAAGAACAATACCCATAAAGGTTGCGGTTACATGACTGACATCAATGCCAGAACCCTAGCCGGGACTCATTGCAGACGGCACATGCGAAACCACCTTCATAACGTGCAGTGAAACTGTGCTACGTGGATATGCATGTCCACACATGTCAAATGGTTCCATCTGCAAAGCCAAAATTCCCTCAGTGCCCGTGACGTTTTCTTTTTTAAATATCGATTGATTTATATTTTATTTAACATAAAATTATTACAAACACGTTTCGATACACGCGTATATCTCTTGAGGCATGTGTCTACATAGCATCAGTACGTCAGATAACGACCCAAAATACAACTGCGGAAGTAATGAGACGGCGGATGTTGACCGGAAGCGTCATCCGTCACTGCTATCTCCGCCCGCTCGATCGTCCTCAGGCGGAAGACAGTTGATCGATCTCTTGTGTGCCTTCACAGGCACTGATTGGGGCCACCTTGCATAATGTTGACACAGTCATAAACGCTCCAGTAATTGGAGTATAATCTAATACGTTCCCTCTACGGAGCGGCATGTGCACGCATCAAGGCCATTCCCTAGTGTTGTGCAACATCCAGGCCTCAGTGCGGCGTAACTACCAAGCATCGGTATAGAGTGCCACAAGACACAGGCACCAATATTGTAAAATACCTATGCACCGATAGGACGCAATGCCCATCCATCAGTACGGCACGTACTGCCATACAACTCCCGTGCACCAGTAAGATACAATACACCAATGCGAACTTCCATGCTTCAGGGCATGCACACGCAAACATACATACGTCACACACACACGCACATACATGCACATATATACGCAGACGAACGCGCATGCACACGCTTGCGCACACACACACACATAGTATACGTAAAACCGCATCAGTATACTATACGGCTCAACATCAAGACGCCGGTTGGCCAGTAGCACACGCTGGACCGGTCAGCCCAGACAGGACACGTCTGCACGCCAGGCCGGGTCAATTTCGGCATGTCCCACGACGACAGCTGCACTCTCCTCGCCTGCCTGTCTCTCCCCGGCCGTCCATTAACTCGCCGCAATGACGAGCTCTCGCGAGACTTGGAAAATCATCGACTAAGTTTCATCCACTCGAGTGGATGTCCCACGAGTACTTGTACTGGGGCCAGACTCTGGAGCAAAGGTTTATACAATACAACCAGGCACAACGGCACACAATCATAGTTCATGAAGAACTGAGGGTAAAGTGAAACCAGACAATAACCCCCGAACACCAGGATCTACTGGAGTGAGATGTTTTGAGTATGTTCTATTTATTTGCCGCTTAAACAAATATTGAGTCTTTTGAAAATGCTTAGTTCTGTCTATGTTTCACGTGTGAGTCTGTACAACAAGAGCACGATTTCATCAGTAGTTCATATAGGCCTAATGATGACAAATTTTACATACCGCCACTGAAACCGGGTTTCCGAGGATTTAGGTGCGATATAATTTCGTATTTTATTTAATACATGGACTATGACCATATACTTCCCTTACTGTATACACAGTTTTATTAATTATATACCTATACGTAGGTCAATTATTCTGAATATTACGTAATTTGATCGATGTATACCCACGCGAAGCAGATCCTCCATTCTCTTTGGTTACTAACAACAACGCGCCGTGCAACTATTTTTTTCTGTCGACGTCACTTCCTGTTGTGTCGTGTTTCGCCAGGTTTAGTGCTAGGTCCCCTTTTCTCGACATGATTGATCTGCCGGGTAAGCGCCATTGAATCGAACAATTCACGGATTCTTGACCTATGATGGATGCCTTTGTTGTCGATATCAATCACGTGATTGTCACTGCACATATTACAGCGCCACTTGAAGCATGGAACATTAGCATTAGGTCGTCGCATTAACGCAGCATCTTTAAAGCGTTCGCTGGCTGGACAATTATGCCCTGCTAGCACATCCACTTGGTGTATATTTCTAAAAAATTAGCGTATTTGTCCAGAAGAGGCTGATTATATGCCAACAGTAATGTGGTTGGATAGTGTCTGCACTTCTCACTGGTGACATTGTGAGAGTTGGTCTGTTTGATTACGTGCACGGATAGTCTCCACCGAGAAGTCACCATTGGTGCAAGGCCAAATAACCGTCGTAAGAAGTGGAAACTAATAATTTTGAGTAAATCTATAGTAATTATATTTTATTTTAATTAAAAAAGGATGTCCGATTAACGAGTGTTTATTCTACACAACCAGGAAATTCAACTCACATCGACGTTTCGGCGGCCTTCATCAGAAACTGTTCATCCCCTCTCGCCAGATGCGGTCGAAACGTCGACGTGAGTTGAATTTCTTAGTTGTGTGATATGAAAATCCATTTATTAATTATTTTCCAACTTAATGAACATTTTCACGAAAAAAAGATTTGTTTGTGACTGGGTGCCGGTTGGTGAAACAAAACACGTACAAGTATTCGAACCTGGAATTTTTTGATTTTTATATCAAATGCTCTGATTACTTCACCACAGCGCCCTACCGTTGGGAAGCAGAATGCAACTGATTCACTAAATGTTTTGTCATGTTCTCAACGAGCTCTTTTTATACCAACTTAAAACAACACATATTGTAGGAGATACGTTTTATCATAACATTTTCTTTTTTCCTCTCCGGTATCACCCAAGTTGTTTCAAAAAGTACGAATCAGTACAATATTATATTGTCAGTTGTTACTTGATCAGTAATTGCTCAAGTTCACGGCATCTTTCATTTCAACATACTCAGCTTCCATTCTATGATGCCCAAACGCGGTCTCCACTGGGTCAGGGTCTATCGTACATTCACACTTGCTATCCTCGTCAAGATTTCATATCTCCCATATACGTGTTCGACAGCGGTCTGGCGGTTCTTCGTCTTGTCGGGATTGTGACTGCATAGAATAGATTAAAATACGACGGCGGTAAGCACGATTGCATTATCGATTGCGTGGAACTTGTTGTTATTGCGCTGTATCCTTAATGACATCTCAGTGCGTATTGTGTTTATACAAAAGTTGGCCTATCACGGATATTGGTTTACTTTTAAAGCTAAACTATAAATGCAATATATACATGTAGCATATACATTGTCAAGCCGATTTAATTAAATGTCATGGAAAAAGTGGGATGAATACACGCAATTAAGAAAATGGTGTTTTGTAGCAGGAACATAACGAGACCAATTATGACGTGAAACCAGGCTGGAATTAGTTGGCTCAGATACACCACGCATCTGCTACTATTTTCACAGCAAAATCGAATGCAGCTACTTATAATACAGTTTTCAGATAAAGAAAGTGCAAACACATAGTAAAGAGGGGTCGGACCCGATACATCGACTCCACACGTATGCATGCATGCATATATGCACATACGTTCGTATGCATACACGCATGCACGTACGCTCGCTCGCACTATTTGCATACGCACTCACACATATACACAGGCACACACGCTTGTTTACATACATACGCACGTAGGCACTCAGACACTCACGCACATACGCACACAGGCATCGTACACTCACAAGCATGCGGAGTACACGGTCGTCCATGCGTGAACAAAAATACGCATTAAACGTTGAGTATGTGTAGCTTACGTTCAACTGAATAATTGTCACGCGCCAACTGCTGCCTTGGTTCACTCATTGTTGGAAACTCGATGCATATTTAATTAGTCAATTTGGCGGTAGCTGGCACGAAGTGTGTCATATCGATCTAGCATCCAGCGTGACCGCGAGTGAGTAACACATTCTCTCAAGCGTGACCAGTCGATGTTGGCTAAGTAGTCTATTTTTCGTTTCATCGCGATTGAGTCAATGCTAGTGCGTTGCCACGCCGGACGTTTGCTAGCTTACACTAAGTCGCCATTCTGCGTGGCAGTGATTGTTTTTTTAATAATAACAATTATAATAATGTTTATATTTCCAACTGGCACGTGGACTAAGAATTCACAGACGCATTGGGAGTTTAGTAATTGTACATTCACGTGTACACCACCGTTGATACACACATCTCAATTATGTATTGTAAACATGTTGACATTGCCGGGATTTAAAAACATGTCAAGTAATTGGTTCCGTGAGAATAAGAACTTCCTTATGTCCTGTCAGCCAGTAGTGAATTTCTTTATGTAGCCGCTTCGTGCTCACTATTTTTACCTTACTGTAATTTGGAGAAAATATTGATACTGCTATTTGGTGTCCATACCACATATTTTAATGTTTCTTTTGAGATATATTGTTGTGATGCAATCGTTTCTCACATGAACTGCCCTCGAAGCAACGCATCGAGTAAAAGCTTCTCCTGTTCCGAATTATCGATTTACATTTATACGACAACTTAAAAAGAAATGCGGTTGAAGCCCAACGTTTAAAGATATACATTGTTTTAAAAACCTTCACCAGATTTCACTACAACATAATTAACTATAGTTACTACGTTAGAAAAGCTAAGTGTTGCCTTCCAACCACTGCGTTGTCTTCGCCGCCCACACAGCGTTTGGCTGAGCAGTTCTCCAAGCATCGTTTGAAGATAAAGTTCGCGATACCAGTAGATAGAAGTAACATAGATTCATCGTGATGTCCGTACACTAAAATCGTATCAATAACAATATCGCATCAATAATAAAATCGTATCATCCAGACGAATTTGAAAAAAATTAAGAGCCTAATAGGTAAGTAAGTAAATAAGTAAACAAGTAATATATTTCCAACAACTGCCCAATAATACACATTCTTTTATTACGACATACACCATTTGCAACACTTGAACACTAAAATAAATAATAGTTATCAATGGTTCACCCCAATCAGAATATATACTGATGATATAAATGCAATAATTTACAATAACTATAAATTACATTTCCAAAATTGATATGATAACAGCATGCTTCTATGGCTGGTGACGCGTTCATGCAACGAATGCCATAGATTTGATTTCTGCTGGTACGTACATGATGACTTCTACGGAAAAGGTGAGATTAAAAGACAAGAAGACATACAACAACAGCAATTACAAGATGAAGCATCCAAATTAGCATTACTCAAGTTACTTGTGGTATCGTTAGCATCAATCAAGTTACTTGTGTTATCGTTAGCATTACTCAAATTACTAGTGTTATCGTTAGCATTACTCAGGTTACTTGTGGTATGGTTATCATTACTCAAGTTACTTGTGGTATCGTTATCATTACTCAAGTTACTTGTGGTATCGTTATCATTACTCAAATTACGTGTGGTATCGTTATCATTACTCAAGTTACTTGTGGTATCGTTATCATTACTCAAATTACTTGTGGTATATTTTTCATCATTCAAGTTACTTGTGGTATCTTTCTCATTACTTAAGTTACTTGTGGTATCGTTATTATTACTCAAATTACTTGTGGCATATTTCTCATCACTCAAGTTACTTGTGGTATCGTTATCATTACTCAAGTTACTTGTGGTATATTTCTCATTACTCAAATTACTTGTGGTATTTTTAGCATTACTCACGTTACATGTGGTATCGTTAGCATTACTCAAATTACTTGTGGTATTGTTAGCATTACTCAAGTTATTTGTCGTATCGCATCAACAACAACCTATAAGTTTCGTGACTGTTCGTTAGAGATCTCTTTGATACAGTAGGAGTACGCGAAGAAGCTGGACCTGATATATCGACCGACTCAAGAGGCTCGGCTCGGCGCGCTGGCAGTTCATGATTGTCGCACTCGAGAGAACAGCTTCAATAACAATCGATAAATTCATCACGTCCCACTAGGATACGTTACATCGATTCGCGTCGGGTTTTCATAACACGTTGGTCTGAAGGGAAATCTAATGAAGTTATGGGTTGGATATCGACGTGCAGACTTTCCCTGAGTGACGTATCCGTCCCCTGCAAGCGCTGATTCCACACCTACACGACGACCGCGAAATCAGTAACATTAGCGGTGGTGGTACAAACAAGGACTTGGAACACAGAACGAGTCGAGAGTTGAACACTCATACAGGTTACTACCAACAGGTGTTGTGTATGCAATGGAGTTGATCAAGCAAAACACGTTAAGCCATCAACGTTACACATATGTAATTAATGCTATAAAAGTTATAAACTGACGTCAACCATTCAGCACATTAATGGAAGTTCGTTAGAGTCGTAAACCACGATACTACTATCACACTATTGTGAATGATAGTCTACGTGAGTTTGCGTAAGAAATCAAATTTTTAATCGATTTGATTCCATTAGTGGTGTCTTGTAAATTATAATATAATGTAAAAGGCACCACTAAATGAATCAAACAAACAGTGTGTGTGTGTGTGTGTGTGTGTGTGTGTGTGTGTGTGTGTGTGTGTGTGTGTGTGTGTGTGTGTGTGTGTGTGTGTGTGTGTGTGTGTGTGTGTGTGTGTGTGTGTGTGTGTGTGTGTGTGTGTGTGTGTGTGTGTGTGTGTGTGTGTGTGTGTGTGTGTGTGTGTGTGTGTGTGTGTGTGTGTGTGTGTGTGTGTGTGTGTGTGTGTGTGTGTGTGTGTGTGTGTGTGTGTGTGTGTGTTTGAGTATGTGTGTTTGAGTATGTGTGTGAGTTTGTGTAAGTTTGTGTGTGTGTTTGTTTGTGTGGATGTTTGTATGTGTGTATGTTTGTGTGTGTGTGTTTGTGTGTGTGCGTGCGTGCGTGCGTGCGTGCGTGCGTGCGTGTGTGTGTGTGTGTTTGAGTGTGTGTGTGTGTGTGTCCGCGCGTTTGTTTGTGCGAGTATGTCTGGGAGGGTATGGGCGAATATGTCTGGGAGTGTATGTGCGAGTATATCTGGGAGTGTATGGGCGAGTATGTCTGGGAGTGTATGGACGAGTATGTCTGGGAGTGTATGGACGAGTATGTCTGGGAGTGTATGGATGAGTATGTCTGGGAGTGTATGGGCGAGTATGTCTGGGAGTGTATGGATGAGTAAGTCTGGGAGTGTATGGGCGAGTATATATGGGAGTGTATGGGCGAGTATGTATGGGAGTGTATGGATGAGTATGTCTGGGAATGTATGGACGAGTATATCTGGGAGTGTATGTGCGAGTATATCTGGGAGTGTATGGACGAGTATGTCTGGGAGTGTATGGACGAGTATGTCTGGGAGTGTATGTGCGAGTATATCTGGGAGTGTATGTGCGAGTATGTCTGGGAGTGTATGGGCGAGTATGTCTGGGAGTGTATGGACGAGTATGTCTGGGAGTGTATGGATGAGTATGTCTGGGAGTGTATGGGCGAGTATGTCTGGGAGTGTATGGATGAGTATGTCTGGGAGTGTATGGACGAGTATATCTGGGAGTGTATGGGCGAGTATGTCTGGGAGTGTATGTGCGAGTATGTCTGGGAGTGTATGTGCGAGTATGTCTGGGAGTGTATGGACGAGTATGTCTAGGAGTGTATGTGCGAGTATGTCTAGGAGTGTATGTACGAGTATATATGGGAGTGTATGGGCGAGTATGTCTGGGAGTGTATGGGCGAGTATATTTGGGAGTGTATGGGCGAGTATATATGGGAGTGTATGGGCGAATATGTCTAGGAGTGTATGGACGAGTATGTCTGGGAGTGTATGGACGAGTATGTCTACGAGTGTATGTACGAGTATGTCTGGGAGTGTATGTGCGAGTATGTCTGGGAGTATATGTACGAGTATATCTGGGAGTGTATGGGCGAATATGTCTAGGAGTGTATGGACGAGTATGTCTGGGAGTGTATGGGCGAGTATGTCTGGGAGTGTATGGGCGAGTATATTTGGGAGTGTATGGGCGAGTATATATGGGAGTGTATGGGCGAATATGTCTAGGAGTGTATGGACGAGTATGTCTGGGAGTGTATGTACGAGTATGTCTAGGAGTGTATGGGCGAATATGTCTAGGAGTGTATGGACGAGTATATTTGGGAGTGTATCGACGAGTATGTCTGGGAGTGTATGGACGAGTATGTCTGGGAGTGTATGGACGAGTATGTCTGGGAGTGTATGGACGAGTATGTCTGGGAGTGTATGGGCGAGTATGTCTGGGAGTGTATGGACGAGTATGTCTGGGAGTGTATGGACGAGTATGTCTGGGAATGTATGGGCGTGTATGTCTGGGAGTGTATGGACGAGTATGTCTGGGAGTGTATGGACGAGTATATCTGGGAGTGTATGGGCGAGTATGTCTGGGAGTGTATTAGCGAATATGGCTAGGAGTGTATGGACGAGTATGTCTGGGAGTGTATGGACGAGTATGTCTGGGAGTGTATGGACGAGTATGTCTGGGAGTGTATGGACGAGTATATATGGGAGTGTATGGGCGAATATGTCTAGGAGTGTATGGACGAGTATGTCTGGGAGTGTATGGACGAGTATATCTGGGAGTGTATGGGCGAATATGTCTAGGAGTGTATGGACGAGTATGTCTGGGAGTGTATGGACGAGTATGTCTGGGAGTGTATGGGCGAGTAAGTCTGGGAGTGTATGGGCGAGTAAGTCTGGGAGTGTATGGGCGAGTATGTCTGGGAGTGTATGGGCGAGTAAGTATGGGAGTGTATGGGCGAGTAAGTCTGGGAGTGTATGGGCGAGTAAGTCTGGGAGTGTATGGGCGAGTATGTCTGGGAGTGTATTGGCGAGTAAGTCTGGGAGTGTATGGGCGAGTAAGTCTGGGAGTGTATGGGCGAGTAAGTCTGGGAGTGTATGGGCGAGTATGTCTGGGAGTGTATGGGCGAGTAAGTCTGGGAGTGTATGGACGAGTATGTCTGGGAGTGTATGGGCGAGTAAGTCTGGAAGTGTATGGGCGAGTATGTCTGGGAGTGTATGGGCGAGTAAGTCTGGGAGTGTATGGGCGAGTAAGTCTGGGAGTGTATGGGCGAGTAAGTCTGGGAGTGTATGGACGAGTATGTGTGAGATGCGAGTTTGCTGTTATTTAGAAAATGAAATTCCATGAGGCACCACGTGAGATTTTCTGTGAAAATTGTTCGTTTAAAACAAATGTTAGTGAAACTTCACGGCGTTACGTGCTGTTTATTCGTGATCTTTTTATATTACCATGTTGAGATCCAGTTGTTATCTTCAATCGGTCCTTTGACAAAAGTTTGGAGGGAAAAGAGGAGTTATTATTTTGTGGGAAAGATCAATTAGGCGGAAATTATAACAACATATTAAGCAATGTGGACTGATGTTGGAATATTCTTTGTGAAGATGACCTAGTTGAGGACTCCGACTGTTAGGATGATAAACAACATCAAGAAAGCACTAAACAGTAGCAGCAATAACAACACCAGTAACACATCAATAACAACACCAGTAACACGTCAATAACAACACCAGTAACACACCAATAACAACACCAGTAACACGTCAATAACAACACCAGTAACACACCAATAACAACACCAGTAACACATCAATAACAACACCAGTAACACATCAATAACAACACCAGTAACACATCAATAACAACACCAGTAACACACCAATAACAACACCAGTAACACATCAATAATATCATCAACATACAACACCACGACTTTATTATTATTAATAATAATAAACCCATTTTAACAAGATTTAATAAGATTGCCATCCAGAGAATTAACTCTAGATGGCAGGTGGACAAGGAAGCCGTTTGGTTTATCGAGAGTCCAACCCTTTTATGTAGATATATCCAGCCCTTCTGAGGTATGTGTCGATTTGATTTTTAAACATATTCACACTACTAGCACCCACACAATCATCAGATAATCTGTTCCATTCATTCACAGTCCTTTGTGAAAATGAGAACTTTCTTACGTCTAATCTACACTGCTGCTTTACTAATGTAACTTCATGTCCTCTAGTCTTTCTATCTTTCTTAACTGAAAAAAAACATATTTCTATCAATATTTTCATAAACACTTCTATCTGATCTCCTCTCAATCTCCTTGTCTCTAGTGTTGTTAAACCACATTCTTTTAGGCGTTTTTCATAACTAAGATTCCTCAGTTTTGGTATCATTTTAGTCGCTCTCCTCTGTACTCTTTCTAGCATATCTATGTCCTTCTTGCGGTATGGCCTCCACGCTTGTATACAATATTCTAAATGAAGCTTAACTATTGTTTTGTACAGCGGTACTATTAGTTCTTTTTCGTTATATGCTATATTTCACCTAATCAATCCAAGGATTTGATTTCCTTTTGAAGCTGCAATTTCACACTGCTCTGAAACCTTCATGTCAGCACTAATTGTCAGCCCTAAGTCTTTTTCTTTTACAGTAGTACTTAGTACAGTTCCCCCCATTGTATATTCGTTCCCATGTCCTGTGTGAAGGCATTTACATTTCCCAAAATTGAACAATATTTGCCACTTTTCAGACCATTTGATCAACCTGTCAAGATCATCTTGTAAATGCTGTCTATCTCCATCACTTGTAATCCTTCTTTAAATAATAAATAATGATAATGCTAATATATTATTATTATTGTTATTACTACTACTACTACAATGACATCGGCGACTGGAGAGACAGAGCTTTGGCGGCGGTGAAGATGGTACAAACGGCATCAATTGGAAACATAGACACGAAATACAGATTTATTGCAGGCCTTGAACGTAGCAAATTACGACGTCTTGTTTCATTCAGCCAGTCAATGAAACTGTCACTAATGCAAGTTTTGTTTGTTTTATAAAAATATGACTCAGACGACTTTACAAAGTTGAGAGGTTCCATCCACCAGGCATATCTCGCGGACAGGTGTTGTGTTGACCCTCCTTGCAATGTTAGGACTTAAATAATGACACTCTCAAGACGAAAGTAACGGTCTCTTGTGGGACCAGAGTTCAAATGACCTTCCCGTTGCTACCGTCTTGATGATAAAATCGCACTTTGTCAGCAGTGACAAATACTTGCTTCTGGCGTTGACAGACGCTCTGTCGGTGTACAAAGTTACGAAGTAGTCTCTGAATAACAACGGTTGGCCACTAATGCCGACGTCGATCCTCCTGCCTCGGTCCACCAGCCCCGCTGACCTATGATCACGACCGATCAATGACCGGCCCAATAAGGCTGCAAGTACAACAAACCTCTAACGACGCCATACGCGCCGTCACGTTTCTGCGAACGCGCGTCGCTTGCACGCACGGCCAGATGTGATTGCTCAAAAAAACGCGACCCACCTACGATGAGTAACCTGAATTGCTTTAAAGGATCAAAGCAATTACGTGTTGTGCTAAAACTAATATTGATGTAAATCTGAATGAACCTAATCACGTGGACGCAGCTTCCCCGAAAGAGGTCCGATCAGCAGTCGAAATTACTTGAATGGTGTGATATTCAAATGGTCGACGAATTGATTGTACGTGAATTAAGTGCAGTTTACTAGCGAAATCAATAAGATTAATACTAAAGCGTGATAGCATTTAGTATTTACCAAAGGTGTCTTATTTGGTAACATCGCACCGAGTTGCCAATGTAGACTAGGTTAATCGAGAAATTGGGAACCAGACACCTGCGTGCGTGCCTATATATATATGTGCGTGTGCGTATGCGTGTTCGTGTGCGTGTGCGTGTGCGTGTGCGTGTGCGTGTGCGTGTGCGTGTGCGTGTGCGTGTGCGTGTGCGTGTGCGTGTGCGTGTGCGTGTGCGTGTGCGTGTGCGTGTGCGTGTGAATTGGATTCCTTCACCATCAAAAAGAAGAGTAATACATCAAAATGAACTTGTTGGGTGACCTAGAAGCTGATGTTTAATGTAACGGCCACATTTGCGGAGGCCCTAACAGTTACACATATCTGTTGGACTACCGACCCAGGAATTAGATATAACCTCCAAACTAAAATTGACATTATACCTCAAAAGGGCGGAATGCACACCATATAAAAAGTATTTGGATTCTCTCTAAGCGAAAGGTTTCCTTGTCTACTTGCCATCATTGTTTATTATATGTGTGGAAATCTTATTAAATCTGATTACGTCTTGTTAAATTAATCCATGATGTTTGCAAAAAAAGACAATTATCATATTAGACTTAATTGTGCAAACATCTACAGAATATGTTCTCAAAATGGCACGAGGCTAATAAGGCTATGCTCTCAGTATCTTCCTTAACCAGGAGATTTGAAAGTATGTCGGTGTCTTATTGTGTCATCCGCCAGCACTCCGAACCGTAGAGGAATACAGAGAGGACGTTGCTCTCCTTCATTTCGGGTTTGGTCTTTCGGGAGTACACTGACGACCTGCACAGAGATTGTGATGTTACAGACCTGGCTTTACCCAGTCATGTTCTGATGTTCTCGCCTACACCTCTTTGGACACTGATGATGCTTACTAAGTAAGTATGCAAGAACTATAAGCGCAAAAGCTGCTTAATCGCACAATTTCAACACTGCCAACGGGCTATTCGGTTCCGCAGGTGAGTGAATGGAGGAAAATTGTGAAAGAAAGTAACCCGGATGTTTAGGGCCACCTTGCGGGTTCTAAAAAATAATGGCCGACAAGGTAGACTGCTGCTGTACAGGTGCGCCTCTCGGAGCCAACCTACGAATGATTAGACGAAAATGTATGTTTGAGAAACCGCATCTCGTGAACACTGTGAACTGACAAATAGTGGGCTTAATTGTGACATTTGTAACGTACATTATATACTGAACAGCAGAAATATGTGCACAATTAAAACTACGCTAATTCCTTAATATTGAGTATTCGTTTCTGCAACGATTTGATGGAACGCAGTATCCAATATCCTTTGTACATATTTTCTTGAAATAGGACCTACAGTGTTATCATCAGAACAGCGACTGCTTATGATAAACTGTCATCACTTGATGTTTTCTATGTTCAAACATTCTCACTCTCGGAACAGATACTTTCACAGTGAAGAAATGCATCAGTACTCTGCCACCCACATCGATAAATATCATTTCTAGTATGCTGTTTTTTATTAATCAAGTATTATTGTTTATTTACGTCCTCCTCCCTCGGCCTACCGGAATGCTGAACTCGGCAGTTTCCTGCAAGTGAAATGCCAAAAAAATCGCATGCGACTGGTTGCGTGATGCACCGAAGGCTACGTCTCTTAATGAAGGCAAAAGATGCGCGTGTCCGGCCCGCGTGGGGTAGGTGAATACGTCGTCAATGAATTACCTACCGTTCTAACGAGCGTGTCCGGCCCGCGTGGGGTAGGTGAATACGTCGTCAATGAATCACCTACCGTTCTAACGAGCGTGGGGCTACAATGGTGCCAAACCAATCGACGCATCATTATTATTTCAACAGTAGTTCGTGTAAGTAACCACATAAACGACGGAATAGGATCGGCAGAGAGCACACAAATAATAGATACCGTAGGTTGAGCGCATATTGACTAGAGCATGGGACTCTCAATCGAGAGAACCCGGGTCCGAATCCTGTTGAGCCTGGGGCAAGTTCGTTCACTCTATGTTGTTTCAGTTCATTCAGCTGTATTAATGAGTAACTTGCTATATACCGTGATGGATAGTTGTGTACGAATAGTATTCGCGCATTAATTGCAACGTGGCTGGATGCTTCCCAGAGAAGTCTAGATGTGTTCAGTTAAATAGGTCTGACAGGGAGTAAAATGTAAAGCGCTTTGAACATTCGTAAAGTCTGGATACTACGCTACATTATAACTTACCTTTACCATTTTATAGAGTCTTACGTGGTTTTATATACAATTTCACACATAAGAAGAGAAGACTAAGGCAGATGGGTGAACAAAATGTTATTTTTCATACGCCACACAATCTTAGTGTTTTATAGTGCTGTTTGAAACGTAACTCATTGGATTTTGTTGAATGTGATATCACTGATATACCATAGTTTTTGTCAAATGCTAAATAATTGTTTCGAAGAAGGCCAACATGGGAGATACACTGTGTCATGATTTGTCTAGGGACCGTTCGATCACAGACCTGCCCACACGCTGCCTGTCGCGTGGCACAATCACGAGACATTGCATTCTAGGCTCCACTGTTGTAGACGTTACATATGCTCATTTGATTGTTCAGTTACCAAAAATCACAAAAGAGGGATACCATCTCAAAATAAATAACACGTTATTTGTGTGACATGAACGTGGAGATACATCAGTGAGCTGTCCCTGTTACTGTTTTTGGATGTAGCTACTGTGTATCTACATAGCTATGTGTTTTGTAAAACGCTTAATCGTATTTTGGCATCCAAATGTTTGCATTAGTCGTAATCTCCGTCACACTAACGACGCCTAACAATCACAACTACTAAAAGTACATATATGCATGGAGAGTTACTGTTATTGTTTATTATTAGTAGCAGTACATACATACGAATTATTAAACTTACAGATGTACAACAAATGTACAAAACTGATGTGTGCATGATAGATACGCGGGTCTCTGTCTCCTCTCCTCTTTCTCTCTCTTTCTCTCTCTCTCTCTCTCTCTCTCTCTCTCTCTCTCTCTCTCTTCTCTCTCTCTTCTCTCTCTCTCTCTCTCTCTCTCTCTTCTATCTCTCTCTCCCTTTCTCTCTCTTTCTCTCCCTCTCTCTTTCTCTCTCTCACTCTCTCTCTCTCTCTCTCTCTCTCTCTCTCTCTCTCTCTCTCTCTCTCTCTCTCTCTCTCTCTCTCTCTCTCTCTCTCTCTCTCTCTCTCTTCTCTCTCCCTTTCTCTCTCGTTATCTCTCTCCCCCCCCTCTCTCTCTCTCTCTCTCTCTCTCCTCTCTCTCTCTCTCTCTCTCTCTCTCTCTCTCTCTCTCTCTCTTTCTCTTTCTCTCTGTCTATGCGTTATAGAGGGATGTGGTCTCAAAAAGTCCTAATTTACCTTCACGTACTATATGGATGGCTCCCTTCATACAAGTTTAAACAACAATGATTATTTCAAAATAACACATTACGTTTGAATAATAATATACCTATGGTGACGAATCAAGGGTAGTAATTTTGGATATTGACAGAGTAATAAATGTTTTGCTAAATTATACATATAACGTATAAACATCTTTCAAAATGTTCTCTCTGCTGAAACCGCTCCCAGTGCGTAAAGGCTACTGATCTAGCTTGTATCTCGTTTAGATCCGCGCTAGAGCGTGTACATATGGTGCCCCCTCCTGGTATCAGCAAGAAAGAGCGTCACGTGTGCACAGGCTCGAACCCCTCCTCGTATCATCACGTACATATACCGAGTGATCTACCTTTAATGTACATGTACATAGATTGCACCCCCACCCCCAGTATGTGTACGTGTTCACTCGTATCGTGTGGTACATTGCTCGCCGGCATGACAGGCGCTACTAATGAAAAACACAACATGAATTATGGCGTCAATATATCGCATTTCTCTTTTATTGAAACAATACTAATGTTACAGTACAAACTAAGTGACGGAGACGAGTCGCGTCAGTTGCGTGACAGCGTGTATGATGTGTGCTGGCGGGTCATATTTCAGCTTGTTCGTATATTTTGTATTAATGATATTTCTCTGCACGTTTATTGTAGCAGACGAGCCGGAGTGTGTGTGTGTGTGTGTGTGTGTGTGTGTGTGTGTGTGTGTGTGTGTGTGTGTGTGTGTGTGTGTGTGTGTGTGTGTGTGTGTGTGTGTGTGTGTGTGTGTGTGTGTGTGTGTGTGTGTGTGTGTGTGTGTGTGTGTGTGTGTGTGTGTGTGTGTGTGTGTGTGTGTGTGTGTGTGTGTGTGTGTGTGTGTGTGTGTGTGTGTGTGTGTGTGTGTGTGTGTGTGTGTGTGTGTGTGTGTGTGTGTGTGTGTGTGTGTGTGTGTGTGTGTGTGTGTGTGTGTGTGTGTGTGTGTGTGTGTGTGTGTGTGTGTGTGTGTGTGTGGATGTTTGTGCGTGTAAGTCATTCTTCACGTGCAAGTCACTACATTTCCGTCATTTGTGTAATGATAATTTGTTTAATAACTGTACAACATTTATGATCATTCATAATTAGTTATGTACAATATTATCGAGTCCTCTGCTAAATACGGTTTAACCGTGGAATACGTAAAATATTCCAAATCAATGTGCAATTGTACAGTAGATGATAACGCACAATTGTACAGTAGATGATAATTCATTTAATAAAACGTCTCTGCAAAAGACTGCCATATCATTAAGCCTACCAACAGGTAATGTGAAAACACCAATTGAGAAAGTCATGTGTACAACATATCCAAGCAAATACACTGTCGTGTACACTGGCATGCATGCACGCGCCCTCTGACGCGGGCTTACGGGCGTGTGAAGCAACAGGACCGATTTGCGTCAAAAGGGAATATTTAAGATTCATAAAACACAACAATTCCACAAAATACAAATGCGTTATTCCGTAGACGCAACACGAAACTATGTGCGAGCCTGTTAACCAGAGATGGTTGGTGCGATTCTTGTACGAGCCTGTTAACCAGAGATGGTTGGTGCGATTACGCCAACATGTAATCAACTACGAATAGTATCAACATGCACCAATACGGTCGCTGGTACGATTACTTACAAAATGACTGTAAATTAGTACAATGATAATTAGTTTTGCATGTAATCGTGATTGCCACAGTAACTACATTATCAGTTTAGTTTATGTTCGTACATTGATGTTGTTCACAGCTTCCTGGATATATAACAGTAGTTATTACTAGATAAAGCATGACGTACTAGCAGCTGGAACAGATGCAAAATTCTTGACTTTACTGGTTTTACTCATGTGTTTTTACCCTTGTTTGCATCATAGTTAGACAATTATGCACAAGAACGTTGTAATTGTTATTGTGACTGGGATTCCGATTACTTTGGCAATGCAATCGAGTATAATTACGATCACGTTGTCTTTTTGACATTGCAAGTGAGTAGGATTTCTCAAAAATAGTCGATGATTACGCGTGATTAAGATTAGACTCGTGAGACTGCATTCAGGTGTATTGTCCCATTGTCGCAACACGAATTGGGCCTTAGTCCTGAACGAGCCGACCAGCGTTACCGTTAGGCTTCATCGGTGAACTTCTGACGAAAACGTACATTACCCCGCAGCACATAAATCCAGAGGATATGCATAATTATGCATGTAATCCAATGGTGGGAAGATTTGGAGCCGGTATCCAGAACGCCAAGATACAAAACGGAAGGAGAATCTGCGACATTAGTAGTTACACCTGAAGACTTAGGAGATCGTCATGGCTGCTCAGATTTGACTCCGACAGAACCACATTCCCAGAAGACGGGTCTTGTGAGTTTTGACAGCATAAACAGCGAGTTAATGACATGGCTGAATGACACCGTACAGCCTGCAGTCGTCAGCTACTTCAAAGGATTCTCCAGCGTCGCGGCTGTGAAGCAATGCCACTTCTCACGAGCGCCCATGACACGTGACTCGCGTGCACCTTTGAATAGTGTGCACGCGTCAGGCGACCTCGTTGAAGACGGCGCCTCCTCGTATAATTGGGACAACGCAGGAAGCGCCAGACGCTCAGAGGCGCATTGACCATAATAGTGGTGCTAGTTGATAAGCTCATTTATATATGCTCATTAACTGCAAGGCGCCTCACCACCTTCCACAATGGACGGACTGGTCGTAATCGTAACCGTAGCGTCTAGCTTAGGATAAGCAACAGCGACATGGCCGTGGCGGCGAATGCAAATAACCCGGAGTCGTTTATTGTCCTAATGGAGGCATTGTCTACGTGATATCTGATGAGATAATTATTTTTTTATTGCCCCCCCCCCTCCGCCCTCTTTCACCCAAAGCACCTAAACGTGGCTTGCCTACTCAGCTATGGCTATGAGCCACGTTCTAAACCAACAACACGGAAGGCAAATTAAATAGTTAGTTAATAAAGTGATTATTCCAAAACACGTACACACAAGCACTTAGCCAGTGTAAGGAAAAACACATGTGTGTATAAAATAGAGCAACAACATAAAATGATTGCATTCTTACCGTGTGGCAATTAATATTGCATGCTGTCGGTGACATAGTTACTATTCGTAGCTTAAACTAACTGTAAAACGACAAAAACAATAATGTACGTAAAATTGGTGAATACAAATAAAGTATCATATATATATATATATATATATATAAGAAAGAAACATATTAAAGCTGAGGAAATAATCCGGTTGTTTTGTCACCCCGACGCTATTAGTTATGAATGTCAGTTTATATTTCCAATTATTTCGAGTTCGATTGTTATCCGTGTGTTTACACATTTTTCAGCTCCTCGATCTGTTCGACATAAATCAATTTTATTTCTGGTCTGAGTACGAAACCCATGTGAACTCCTGATGCATTCTGGATACGACTTCATTTGCTATTTCGAATAAGCCGCCCGCAGGGAGCTAGGATGAAATGAACCGTTCCAAACGGCCTCGTGTTACACTGAAGCACTGCTGTGCAATCAGAAGCGGCGTATATATTCCTGTCGTGTTGCGTGCATCAAATGTCACAACATCATTAGGGAGAGTGCATCGACATCTCGGTCGTGTTGTCGTTAAACGACGCGCTCCACTGACTACTGTTGTTATGGCAACAGTCGGCAATACGTTTAACTCTGTAGCACGAGATGACAGGAGATGTATCACTCCGCCAGCAGCGGCGACCAATCGATGAAACTATATCCATCTCTCTCTCCCCGGTGATTCTATCTTTCTATCAAAGACCCATCTCCCACCTGTTTCTTTCGCTATATCTCTCTACACTCACCCTCTCCCTCCCCTTGCACCCTCACTGTTTGTCTCCCTCTCCCCCCTCTCTTTCTTTTCTTCTTTATCCTTTTATCTCCTTCCCTTCCTCCACCCATCACTCTCTCTCCCTTCCTCCCCTCCTCCCCTCCTCCCCTCCCCTCCCCTCCAATGTCCCTCCTGCGTCCCTCCTTCCTTGCTCCCTTTTCTCTTCCTCCCTCCTCCGAATTATCTATCCAACCCCCCCCCCCCCTCTGTCTCTCTCTACCTATCCCCTTCTCTACTTTCTCTTCTCATCTTTCTTTCTCTCTGTCACACACCCCAGTTGTTCAATATCCATTACCTCTTTTCTCTTTCTGTCAGACTATTGTAATATATCCAGTTCTTATTCTTACAACATTGAACTCGATGTGTAATGGTTGACTACGCGGGACCAAGACAGAAATTGTTCGCATGAGCGGTGATAATGTGACTGACGCGGCATAGAAGTGTGACACACACAAGCTCGTGTATACCGAATTCCGAATCATGATGTCTATTTCGTTTCTGTGAGTTAACTCGAGTGGGACATGAGTTGTAGATCTATATGCGATAGCAACGAAGACAGAGGACAATGGGGAAATCACAGCGTTGAGGATTTCATCCTTTGGGTGAATACGTCGACGTAATGCAACATTTGTCCACCAATCCGGGCTACGATGGCGTGTCATGCCACGTCGTCGGACACACAGGCATGTGCTGCACAAGGGGACCTAGCGACAGAAGTCGTGCGTTAGACGACCTCCATCCGTTGGCCTCCATTCTGTCTCGACACCTTGCCCGCCTGCTTACGGCCCGGCTTCTCGGCGATCTGTCGCCGCTCGGGACTATAGCTGTTCCACAGTCCGCACAACGTCTCACCGGCAATCACCTCTCCCATGTTCATACCGATGAGCCGCAGGATGAACATGCCGTCTCGCCTCAGGTAGCTCTCCGTGAACTTGGCGAGGACGCCCGGCTCCCGCTGCGCCGTGTCGAAGGCTCGCAGCTGCTTGCGCACGTAACGTACCTGACCGCGCCAGTAGAGCGAGCGCACGAGCCACTTGCACAGGTTCACCGTGCTGACGATGGAGAGGAACACGTACCAGAACCAGATGAAGATGAAGATTTTCTCGTTGAAGAGGTTGATCGTGAGCACGCACTGCACGACGTAGCTGTGCAGCCGCGACTGATGGCGGATCTCGAAGTCGCACAGAGTGACGCGGGGGAAGCGCTCCGAGGCCGCCCAGTCCCGCCCGCGGACCAACCCCTCAACCACGTACGCCCCGTACAGGTGATACTCCATGCCAAGGAAGGCGTCTAGCATGAACAACTGCCCGATGGCGTTCGTCACATAGATCACCTTGACGACGAGGTATGCCGACGTCAGATAGTTGCCATAGAGACGGCCACCCACGAGGCAACACATGCGCGCGACCATGTGCTTGGCGCGGATGCAACATCCGGTTCTGTAGTCGCGCTGCGCCAGAAGGTATCTGTCCATCTGGTTGACGATGTAGCGTATGGCCTTCTCCCGTATCTCCAGGTACGACGCCTGTGCGCACACGTGGGCCGCGTCCATGATTGTCGCCAGGTTGATACCCGAGCGTTTGTTAAGGAAGCGCCAGAAGAGGCGAGGCACAAAGGCGAGGAAGGCTTGGAACATGAGGATCAGAGGCACCCACTGGTAGTAGCTGATCATCTTATTGTGCTTTTCCAGCACGAAACGGTCCTTGGGGATCGTCTCGTCCATCGGCAGATAGTAGGTATTGGACACCCAGCAGATAGTGTTTGCGTAGTCCTTATGGCTGTCGGTGAAATGCGCCGGACACCAGCAACTGATCGGCTTGCCAACGAACTGCTTCGTACTGACGAGGAAGGAGAAGCAAACGAGCATAATGACGGTGAACTGGTGCGACAGACGGTCCACATAGTCGTCGTCTGTGCGTAATTTGATCTCTCGGATGCTCAGGATCGACTTGAAGAGACGATCCATGATGGATGGAGATCGGTGACGTCTTCAGCGGATCACTACGAATTTACCTCCTCGTCACCTGTCGATATGTCTTCCGTCGTCACAGCGAGACATGGCTCAGTGACGCCGGGGGCTGTGACGTTAGATACCACGTGTGTCATTCCTAAAAGACAGAACGACAGGTTGTGGATTAGTGTTCAACTTATATCTATTCAGACAATTCGCACATACATTTATCTCTAACCAACATATTTGGAGTCCCGATCCGCTACTCTCGCAAGTTGCTGGTAGAAGTATTTTGGTGAATAGTACACAAGGGCCTGGTCTGAAGAGAAAATGGAATGTTAGTATACACACACACACACACACACACACACACACACACACACACACACACACACACACACACACACACACACACACACACACACACACACACACACACACACACACACACACACACACACACACACACACACACACACACACACACACACACACACACACACACACACACACACACACACACACACACACACACACACACACACACACACACACACACACACTGCTGCGTGTGTGGCCAATGAGCTTGCATCAACATAGCAATATTAGGAGATTTAGCTTACGTCTAGGGCTAGGAGTTATTTGAATGTCGCCAGTTCTCCCGGGCTCAAAGTGCATCAGGGAAAATTGTTTTGATTTCGAAGCACACCCGTTCGGCGTTGTACTGGGTAAATTGCCGTATTACTCTAGTATTAGTTCGTCAGACAGGAACGATATGCATCGTCTATATGATGGGACTACTGGATCCTGGTAAGAGCAGATTGCGTTGCCGTCCATTGTCGTTGGGATCAGCATGAGATCACGGGTGTCCTGTACTAATATTGTCAGCACCATGATGTCCTCGTCCCACGGGACAACGTGTCTGGGACCACGTTACAGTCGTCAGAGATGGCAGCACCGCGTGGTGTCGGGAGCAAGCGTCAGACATGTCTGACGTGTTCAGGAACAGCGGACCAACTTGCTCACCCACGCCGCGTGGTTGAACATGACAAAGCTGACTATTTCTATTGAGTGTCTGCTGAATCTTTGATAGACTCACGTTGCAGTTAATCTTATCTGCACCGCGAAAGAGCCCCAAATAGAAACACAGAGGAGAAACAGAAAGACAGAAAGATAGACAGAGAGATAGAGAAACAGAGACAGACAGACAGACAGACCAGACAGAGAGACAGAGAAACAGAGAGACAGACAGACAGACCAGACAGAGAGACAGAGAAACAGAGAGACAGACCAGACAGAGAGACAGAGAGACAGAGAAACAGAGAGACCGACAGACAGACCAGACAGAGAGACAGAAAGACAGACAGATAGACAGACCAGAGAGAGAGAGAGAGACAGAGAAATAGAAAGACAGAAAGACAGACAGACCAGACAGACCAGACAGAGACACAGAGACACAGAGACACAGAGACAGAGAGACACAGAGACACAGAGACACAGAGACACAGAGACACAGAGAGACAGAGACACAGAGACACAGAGACACAGAGACACAGAGACACAGAGACACAGAGACACAGAGACACAGAGACACAGAGACACAGAGAAACAGAGAGACCGACAGACAGACCAGACAGAGAGACAGACAGACCAGACAGAGAGACAGAGAAACAGAGAAACAGAGAGACCGACAGACAGACCAGACAGAGAGACAGACAGATAGACAGACCAGAGAGAGAGAGAGAGAGAGAGAGAGAGAGAGAGAGAGAGAGAGAGAGAGAGAGAGAGAGAGAGAGAGAGAGAGAGAGAGAGAGAGAGAGAGAGAGAGAGAGAGAGAGAGAGAGAGAGAGAGAGAGAGAGAGAGAGAGAGAGAGAGAGAGAGAGAGAGAGAGAGAGAGAGAGAGAGAGAGAGAGAGAGAGAGAGAGAGAGAGAGAGAGAGAGAGAGAGAGAGAGAGAGAGAGAGAGAGAGAGAGAGAGAGAGAGAGAGAGAGAGAGAGAGAGAGAGAGAGAGAGAGAGAGAGACAGAGAGAGAGACAGAGAGACAGAGAGACACAGAGACACAGAGACACAGAGACACAGAGACACAGAGACACAGAGACACAGAGACACAGAGAAACAGAGAGACAGACATACTGACCAGACAGAGAGACAGAGAAACAGAGAGACCGACAGACAGACCAGACAGAGAGACAGAGAGACAGACCAGACATATAGACAGAGATATAGGATACATACATAGAGACACAGTCAGAGGGTGGGGGAGAGGGGGGAGGGGGGGAGAGAAAGAGCTTCCGGATAAGTTTGTATGGAGAAACGATAATACGTTGACTAGGCAAAGATTAAACCAGTCTAATATGCGGCTAAAGAGAGAACCTTTTCGTGGGAAAAGGTAGGTCTGGAGCAATGCGACTATAAGCCAAGCACGGAAATGCAGTTCCCTGTTGAAGTAGTTTTGCTTTTTCATAGGTTTGCCGCGATGTCTGGTTAACCCTGTGCTCAATATAACTTTGTTGAAAACGTACTGGAAATAAGTTTTTAATTGCCTTGTACGATATATTAGTTTGTTTATTTGTTTCAGATCAGGTAATTTGTCACTCATTTTAATCTGGAGTAATTTATTAATACATCATCAAAATATAGTTGACATCACGCACTATCGAATCACACTTTGTATGGCAAATATGATTAGTGATATTGTACAGCAACATGTCAGGTAATGAAGAAATACTAAATAACTATCAGTACATCGTTGATCGAGAACTTGTGTGTAGCAAATGTTTTATTCTACGCATAATCGAATACTGTCGGAAGGCTTTCAGCTAATCCTACTGATGTGTTTTTCAAATTGAGTTTGTTGTCTATTATTACTCATACAAGAACGTAGCCACAAGCACACTTTCTATATCATAGCGATTAATACTTGCGTTTCAAACCACCTGTTCAAAGATATCTTTGATTAGTTGGCCTACGTCCTGGCAAAAACAGACTATATTGATGTCAACAACAAGCTCAACAAGTCGTTTAATGTTGTCTATGTTACCGATGTAATGATTGTGTGTGTGTGTGTGTGTGTGTGTGTGTGTGTGTGTGTGTGTGTGTGTGTGTGTGTGTGTGTGTGAGTGTGTGTGTGTGTGTGTGTGTGTGTGTGTGTGTACGTGTGCGTGTGTACGTGTGCGTGTGTTTGAGTGTGTGTGTATGTGTGCGTGTGTTTGAGTGTTTGTGTGCGTGTGCTTGTGCGTGTGTTTGAGTGTTTACATGTTTGCGTGTTTGTGTGTGTGTGTGTGTGTGTGTGTGTGTGTGTTCGTGTGTTTGAGTTTTTGTGTGCGTGCGTGCGTGTGTGTGTGTGTTTGCGTGTGTGTTTGCGCGCGCGCGTGTGTGTATGTGTTTGAGTGTTTGCGTGTTTCCGTGTGTGTGCGCGCGTGCGTGCGTGCGTGCGTGTGTGAGTGTTTTAATTCATGATGTGACTACTAAATGGAACACAATGCCGTTTGGTCGCATTACCCCTTTATTTTTGTTCACAATCAAGATCTGTAAAAATATGTTCATGAATATTTTGGGCTTGAACAATGGCAATGATGGATAGGTCAACCGTTTACGATGAACACAAAAAACGAAAACAATATGGTGTATGAACTCTATACGACAGAACAGTCGATATTAAAGGTGTCATCGCATGAGTAACGCACGAATTTCAATGATGAACGTATCAATAGAACGTGGCAAAATGCCATAACCGCGAAGTGACGTCAGTAGGCGAAACAAAGCGCACGCTGGAGTCGTTAATAATTTATTTCTGGGCTTTGTCCGTGAATGCAGTAACGACGCCACGATCAGGTGTATGTCCTGCATGTGGCAAATGTCAGGTGCGGGGTTATCAACAGCCAATTGCAGAGCCATCAATATAGACAATTTGTAATTGTATATGTTGATCACGGAAAACTAATAAAGCGTGTATAGGCAGAATCATGTTGTTATAGAAACTAAATGACGATAAGCATTGCCCACTTGAATTCTACGGAAACAAAATTTTACGATGTTTGACAGAAAACATGCTGTAGGATGAAGACAAAACGTCATGCACAATGCAACAACTAGTGCCGAAATAATTAAGCGCAAAATTGTTTCTCCAAATGGAAAGTGAATCAGTATTTTCAGCCACGTTGACGTTCGTAAGCATGATCACAGTTTCAATGTATGCCCTATCTACACTTGATAGTCTTCATTGGCATTTGATTAAGGTCATTACTGGTGCTGTTCGCCACGAAGCCACGATTCCCTGCGACAGTCCTCGAAGTAGGCTCGTCGTGAAAGCCTTTTACGCGGTCTCCTGTTTACGACCGCACCACGCACAAACGGTTTCTGTTGTGATGGCAGCCTCCGTTGCGTCTCGGAAAAGAACTTAGTGGACGGATGGTTGATGACCTGGCGAATATGTCGGTGAAACAGATGTGTAGATGAATCCGTGAAATGCATTGGTCCCAACAAGTTTGATTGCGAGGTGATACGATGACTACAGACACCGTCGATGTACTGCACCATTTTCTAGTGGCATCAAAGAACCAAAACTGCATATTGAATAGTTAAACAAGATCACAGTATTGTGGCATTGCAACCATAATTACATAAGTGTGAAAAATATGATCCATATACGTGAGCATAGTTGGCGGATCAGAGAGTACGTACGTGTTGGCGTCACAATGGACTGTCTTTCTCATCTCATCCTTAGTAATCTATATGTCTAACAAAGAACACGACGATTGTGTTTTCGCACAATCCAACATCGACTGTTTTCGATCTCCTACACCGTTTGTATTGATACAAAAATGACAAAACATATGCACGGCGATTTCGACTACTTCAGTATACATTACATAATTACACTAGAACAACTTACCGGGAAATAGGACAGATGGCGTACCATATCCGCTGTGTATGTGTTGACGCATTACTGACTACAACTGCATACAACACGGCAACGACGCCAATGACTGACTAGTCCACTACTGCGACTCCACGTCATCCGCAAGTCGGCTTTGCCTTGTGAATCATTAATGCCATCGTAGATCGCGCCGCTTTGGTCTCCATCGTTGCTAACGCCAGCAGCCGGTAAACATTCGTTGTCCATTCTCGGGGCGCTCAGCCGCAGGCTCCATTGATTTTTCGGTATAAGTACTGCTACCGCAAAATCATAAACTGTTAAAAGTGTAATATATTGTTAGACATGTTGCGTAGTTTGGTCGACAGCTGTTCTTTATTCCCCTCGCATTCATTCTACGATTGGTATTGGTGTTTATTCTGTAACACTGCGTTGCTCTTTTGTCTTCTGCTCATGTCCGTTTTATTCTTACGATTGTGTCTTGTTCGTTCTTCTAATTACGCCTTGTTCGTTGTCTTGTTCTTTCTTTTGACTCTGTCACATTGATATTGCTGTCACTGTTATCGTTCATGAATCTTTTACCATTACCTATGATGTCTGAACATAATTCTGCTGACGCCCCTTTATTCAGTCTACGTCAATTTATCAAGAGCCCAAGAAATGTACGGATACGTAATACCATAGTTTGTATTATTAGTAGTAAAAATATTAATATTAATGTCATTGCTATTATTATTATCACACCCGTTATCACAGCTACCATTGTTATTATCATTACCAAAAGCATTATATTCTGCAAGTATTAATGTAGTTACCATTACCATATTGCCATTGTTCATTAACGTGAACAACATTATGCATATCTTTATCTTGCAGTGGCCGGCTTTATGCGTAGTCGATCACTATGAAATTTTAACTTCGTATTCATAGATTATGACGACTAACTGTACTAGTTATAGCCGTAGTTGATCGCTGTGAACTTTAAACTTCATATCCATAGATTATGACAACTAACTGTACTAGTTATAGCCGAGGTTGATCGCTGTGAACTTTAAACTTCATATCCATAGATTATGACAACTAACTGTACTATTTATAGCCGTAGTTGATCGCTGTGAACTTTAAACTTCATATCCATAGATTATGACGACTAACTGTACTAGTTATAGCCGTAGTTGATCGCTGTGAACTTTAAACTTCATATCCATAGATTATGACAACTAACTGTACTATTTATAGCCGTAGTTGATCGCTGTGAACTTTAAACTTCATATCCATAGATTATGACAACTCACTGTACTAGTTATAGCCGTAGTTGATCGCTGTGAACTTTAAACTTCATATCCATAGATTATGACAACTAACTGTACTATTTATAGCCGTAGTTGATCGCTGTGAACTTTAAACTTCATATCCATAGATTATGACAACTAACTGTACTATTTATAGCCGTAGTTGATCGCTGTGAACTTCAAACTTCACATCCATAGATTATGACAACTAACTGTATTATTTATAGCCGTTGACGTAAACCGTCAGTGTGTTATATGAAATATACACTAAGTTGACTCTCCGCCGACTGAAGTATAAAAATAGCTAAGCGAATTCACGTTAACATGCCAAGTGGTGGCGTGCTTGATGGTTTTCCATTGTTGTGAAGAACTGCGTGAAATCAGTGATCACTTTCACAAAGCGGCACTGATGGATTCCAACAGGAAATAAACTGCGCTTGTCGCAGGCCGAACGGAGCCCAATGCCGTTTCGCTACTCCAACGTCGTCTCTAGATCTCATTTAATTTTTACTTGCCTCGACTATTTCCAGGAATGCAGGCAATTGGCTTTAACTTGAAAGGCGTTGTCGGAGAACGCAAATTAAATATTGTGCACGTTTGATTGTGTCTCAGTACTTAAATCCATGATGCTGGTTATTAGATTTTAGACATATCTGCAGTTTCTTGTACCTAACTTACACATTTATCGGTATATTGCAAAAGTTTACTATTTTGCAAACCCAGTTTTTTGTGCATATGACAGTTAACAGTATACACGAGACTTGTGCTTTTTCGACATCATTGGATTTGTTGTAGTGCAGCGTAGGGGCGTTAGGAGACTTGTGTTGGCAAACTCGCGAATACGGCATTTATGTCCAAACAAATTAGATTTAGAGATAGTTATCCCCATTTTCTTGCCGATAGCATTCCATTAATTACGTAGTTTTCTTGCTTACCCTATTCGTTTATAAAAAAAATCTTATGTTTATATTTCCTTGCTTAGGCCATTCATTTATGCATGCGTTTATTTTACTTACGCCGTTCTTTTACACATAATTGTATATTGTCTTGTCATCAATTAACTTTTTATTTATTTTGCTTAACATGTTTATGAGACTTCATTTCCAGTGCATTACCGTATGATTCACTTGCATGCACCGCCAGGCATCGAGTAATCATCACCTGGAATCGTAATCAATTGTAATCGATTTGATGTGTTCAAGTATTCGTAATCGCAGTCACAATCGTTACTTTATGCCAAGTAATTGCAATTGATCACATTGCAAATGTTATTGTAATTGCAGATTACTTTCACAACCACACTGCCATTTCGTTTGATGACTAGTTTACCTGGACGTGAGGGAAGACTTCACACCTACATGTCATTTAAGCACAGAACGTTCCGTATGTTCAGTATCAATATAGTAAACACTGGACGCTCGCTATAAACCCTTGAAGTGAGGGCCACCCGCTTAACAGGAACAACCATGGAACATTGGCCTGGACTGTTTGATTACACGTAGATAAAAGGAAGGTCGGACATAAGAAAGAGTTTTGACCATGTTCCATAGTAATCCTTATAGCGAGCGTCCATTGTAGCATAGCATGTTTTCCATTTCTTTGACAATCGCTTTGCAAATACACTTCCATGCTCATACCAAACATAGATACTGACTTGCAAGATGCCCACGTATGAATCCTGCTTATAAACAAGAGCAAACCACTGCACAATGTTTATAGCTGAACATGGACGTTCTAACGTATGCATCTTGCGAGTCGGTAATGTTTTTTTGATATAGTGTTACGCACTGAGTGTCAACACTAATACTGCAGTATAGCTAACACCGTTACAACACACGCCGTATTGCGAAGCTGACATAAAACGCCTACGCCACCCCTGCGGCAAAAAGCAATCCCAAGAAGAGACTTAAAAGTGCTCGGTGTCGGCCACAAAGAATGGATGATGTTGTTCTCCAGGGAACTCGGCAATACACACGCTGTGATTGCCGTAGTGTGCCTTCTGAGAACAACTGTCAATTCTAGTCGTGCAGCCAACGTCTGCGGCCACTCAACGCCTAATGATCTACAATAAAAGACGCCCAAGAGACTGCGCCGACCATACCGTCGCTGTCTCTGACGTCTGACGCCAGAACAAGCGGCAATGACAGGACGTGGTTGGCCGTCGTAACATTCTAATCACCGTCGCTGACTCGCGACTGACTCGGCCGGGCAGTGGGGGAGAATAAACGCCGTAACGAGGCGACGGCACTTCCATGAAAGCTTGGCGCCGATCACCTATGATCTCAAATCAGACATGAAGTGATTCATCAGGCAATGGTTATTTGTGGACAAGCAATCGTACAATGATCCACTATCAGACCGGACTTCACAAGGCCGAGCGCTATTTGTGAAGCAGTTTCTCCCGGTAGTGGACTATAGGGTGGACCCTGCGAAACGACACTGATTAGTTTAGCTGATGGAAACCATTACAACCCACGGATAATCTTTCCCAATATAAAAAAAAACATTTACAGCTCATTAGGTATTCCGAGTAACAAACTTTTTTTCATTAGAAAATACCTGCGTTCACCGAGGCATGATGCTCGCATTTCGCTTTTAGCAAAATACAAGGATCTAGCCGGCCAAAACGTATACTTCTTCGTGGCTACTTGGAACATTATTAAAATGAAACCAACACACCTGTTAAATGTAATGTTTATAATAATTCTTATAGGTACGTCACTAAGACACTTGACAATAGCCATGTATAAATATAAAAGTATGACCTTTTAGTAATGAAAACCGTATTCGTTACAATCGAGTGACGTCATGCGCTCAGCATGGTCGTTGATTACGGACACAATCAATTCTCTGGAGCACATATCTTCTACTGCTGCTATGGTGGCAGTATGCAGCTAGTATGTCACTGACTACATATCTTCTACTACTGCCATGGTGGCAGTATGCAGCTAGTATGTCACTGACTACATATCTTCTACTACGGCTATGGTGGCAGTATGCAGCTAGTATGTCACTGACTACATATCTTCTGCTACTGCTATGGTGGCAGTATGCAGCTAGTATGTCACTGACTACATATCTTCTGCTACTGCTATGGTGGCAGTATGCAGCTAGTATGTCACTGACTACATATCTTCTGCTACTGCTATGGTGGCAGTATGCAGCTAGTATGTCACTGAGGCAGTATGCAGCTAGTATGTCACTGACTACATATCTTCTACTACTGCTATGGTGGCAGTATGCAGCTAGTATGTCACTGACTACATATCTTCTACTACTGCTATGGTGGCAGTATGCAGCTAGTATGTCACTGACTACATATCTTCTACTACTGCTATGGTGGCAGTATGCAGCTAGTATGTCACTGACTATATATGTTTAATTATGTGGCAATACTTTTGATGGGGGAGCTTGAGATAATATAAGCCTCCCAATATTTACGGAAGGGGTGCATTTTGAGGTGCAATTTGGGGTTTACGGTGAGCCTCATAGTGACGGTGCAAATGAGGGTTTTAGTGAGCGTCATGGGGATGCAATAGGAGTTTTTGTGAACCTAAGGGGTGCTAATGGAAGTTTTATGAGAGCTTCAGGGGTGTAACTGGAAGTTATTGGAAAGCCTCAAAAGGCGTGCAATTGGACGTTTTTTGGTTAGCTTCAGCCCCCTCCCCCGAATATTCACAACCTTCCGACGCCAATGAGATAAGAACATGTAAACCAACTAAGATCTTCTAAAAATATCATCAAACAAACGACACAATTCTAGGATCTCTTTATGGTACTGTCAGATAAATTTGCATAAGTGTTCTGATACGACGATATCTGTGAGATATTTTACACCAACAAAGAGAAAGTATAATCTAACCTGTTGTGCGCACTTAGTTATCATGTTTGCCATTGTTGTTTGCATGATATACATGCGGATAAAGAAATACATGTTATGGAAAGGAATATATATATATATATATTCCTTTCCATAACATGTATTTCTTTATATATATATATATATATATATATATATATATATATGTATATATATATATATATAATACGCGCGCAAAACATTATGGATCAACATTAAACATTACACAAAATATATGTTTTTTACATATTTATTTATTTATGTTATCTCACAAAACTCAATAATAATAATAATAATAATTAGTATAGTTTAATATTTTTATTTTCGCCAGTTGACACGGTAATATATAACGTATACGTATACAACATTGTCATGTTATTTCATTATTCATAACCCTATCACAGTGCAGGACAGTTCGCTTTGACGCATAATGTTATACGTACTTAAATATTCTCTTTGTTTAACTTTACTAGTCAATCCAGGAAATCCGCTCGAAATCGTGTATTAATGATATGACACCATGTTACTGGAGACAGGCCATTATTTTTATTCCATGTTCGTGAAGTGTCAGTGGTCTTGAGACGGTCGCCCACGTGTTTTTATTTCCTGCTCCCGTAAAAAAATATTTTGAAGAAAAACATTAGCTGGAGTGATGACTACAACCGTTATGATGGTTATGTTAAATTTATGTCACTAGTGGAAAGATTCGTCGTTAGCGCCGTGTTATCTTAAAAATGCTAAAACAACTTTTAGGCCAACGTAACGTTGAGGAAAGTGATGATATTACATAGTATATGGGGCATGTTGATATACTGGATATTTGTATTAAAAAAATGGACGCTCTAAGAATGCTATTTTAACACGGTGAAAAATAATGGGTTGTCCCTGCCGCCACTGCCGCCGCCGCCGCCGCCGCCGCCGCCGCCGCCGCCGCTGCTGCTGTTGCTGTTGCTGTTCCTACAGCTACTGACGCACACTGAGACAACCCCCGCATCAAACACACCGAGCATGTGGCGGCTGTCAGCGTGCGCGTTTGTCGCCCATGTGACGTTGTTTGACCGGTAATGGCGGCACTTTTTATCAGGTCGGACTATGCGCGATGGAAGTGACGGATTATGCGCAAAGCCTGAGAGCAGATAGTGATATTGACGTCGGGGCAAACGTCAGTCGTCTGTCTTTATCCGGATATAACATTGTGCGTACAATCCGTTCATTTGCGCAAATCAGACAGAACGCCGATGCAGGCGTCTGGATCGCTGTATCCGGCGTCTACATTCGGGCAATACTGCACCTTGGCCAGTGATCTCTAGGAACCTTCAACGACGGTAGCGTTAACGAGGATTACTGCCAGTAATATAGGCCATACTGAAGTAAATCACGTTAAATAACCCCTCGAGTTTCTCAAATACATCACAAATTGGTAAAACAGAGGCCTATATATAATTATATATATATATTTGTGTGTGTGTGTGTGTGTGTGTGTGTGTGTGTGTGTGTGTGTGTGTGTGTGTGTGTGTGTGTGTGTGTGTGTGTGTGTGTGTGTGTGTGTGTGTGTGTGTGTGTGTGTGTGTGTGTGTGTGTGTGTGTGTGTGTGTGTGTGTGTGTGTGTGTGTGTGTGTGTGTGTGTGTGTGTGTGTGTGTGTGTGTGTGTGTGTGTGTATAATTATATACGTTAGAATTGGATCATTATAATCATATTATCTTCTCGAGGGCGTGGAGCTCCATTCGCCTCTTTCTAAGTTTATTCGCTTCCTTTGACAATTGGCCAATTACCAATATGTGATATATTTGAGAAACTGGAGGGGTTATTTAGCGTTATTTACTTCAGTGCAGCGTACATTACTGGCAATATTCATATATATATATATATATATATATATATATATGTGTGTGTGTGTGTGTGTGTGTGTGTGTGTGTGTGTGTGTGTGTGTGTGTGTGTGTGTGTGTGTGTGTGTGTGTGTGTGTGTGTGTGTGTGTGTGTGTGTGTGTGTGTGTGTGTGTGTGTATGTATATATATATATATGTATATATATATATATATATATATATGTATATATATATATATATATATATATGTATATATGTATATATATATATATATATATATATGTATATATGTATATATATACATATCGCAAATTTCAAAACGAAACACAAAAAAGCAAACAATCAAAATTTTAAACGAAAGACGAATAATGTTTACCTTTTCGGACAAAAGATTCGCGCTTTCGAAAAGCACGTAACATCAAATCTACTGCAATAATTACTTCCGGTTCTTTATCAGTGTCAACCTTACAGCCTGTGTAGTTCTAACATCCACCGAGATAATATTATCTTTCCTACGGACGATTTAATAGGCAAGCCATCAAAAAAGCGATGACCTTTTAGCTGGCTTCCATTAATCTTTTATGCGTCATTTTCACGTCGGCAGAACAACGAGTAGAGACAATATGGCTGGCCATACACCGTCGAGAAATCATCGATCACGCGTAATTCGCCTGTCGCACCGCGTGTACCAATTGAATACATAAAGAAGACAAGCTTCAAAATGGCGGAACTCCTAACGACCTTGAGCTGGCATAACAAATCCTTCAAATAAATATATAACGATGGGAAGACGGGAGAAGACGGGGGGAGCTACGATTGAGAAGACGCCGCGTCGTCATGATAAATATGTCTTCATCAATTAAAGTAGAAACTCTTGTAGTAGGCGTTCTGGGATTTCAGCTCGGTAGACAGGTGAGATGTCGGACAAGGTTATCGGTCACGGCTAGTCGCCATGTTTCCGCTGTCGAGTGGAAAAGAACAAAATGTTATGTTGTATGATAATTCTAACTGGTTGTAGCGTGGGCATGCAACCAAGTCAATCTTGTAGCCATCTTTGTAGCATTACCCTAGTGGACGCCTTCTCGATGGCCTGTTTCATTTAGTAAATCAAGGCTTGTTGTTGAACCATTCCGCGGTTCTGGCGTGTTGCTTAAAGGTAACCCCCCGAGACCTGCGGGTTCGGCTTCCATAAATATGCCGCTGCCTGACATCTGCTGATACCGGCTCCCGACGCACACGAAGGCGGTAGAAAATCGAATATGTCCGGGATCTATGACACAACCACCTTGTTTCAGCATCAATCAACAAGCAACCAGCCGTCCAGTAGTAATCGTTGGCCTCAAATGTGTGGCGCCTTGCATGAGATACAATAATTACATTACATATACGACGCGTTTAGACTGCACTCGGTCACATGACTAAGCGTAGAGACCACAAACATGTGTGCTTCAAACACAAACCATCACCAATAAAGATTCTTTGAATGGAACCGCGGTAAAGTTTAACGATCCCGGCGGGGAAGAAGTGAGCCTTCCACTCGCTACCGTCAACCGGACATATATTCCTGCTTGCGATGAAGACCAATACGTGTCAGATATCATGAAAAATGAAACGTTATTATGTGGCTGCTATAGCGCCTCGACATTCGAGAACAGATGGACAGAATTACGGTATCAACAGCGACTGAAGCTTCCCCAAAACGCGTTGTCGTACGGCTGATAAGAGACACCACAAGTGATCTATCAACACGAGATAGATAAGACCTTTTGACCAGCAAAATGTCTATTGGGTGGTCGATGCGATTAGAACCCATCAAATTTGCTCCGTTATTCTGTTGTTCTCTTCATTCTTCACATTTGTGTCCTCCTTTCGGATTTTCCCATAGGGGCGAGGCACATTCGTTTCCCTACCCGTGGCCCGTTTCTTTGTCATCTTTGTTGGTTGCTAGACTGAAATATCCTTCACTTCTCACACTGTTTCCTGCCGGATGTAATTCCGGCTATTGACAATACTGGGTGATATGGAAACGTTATTTATGCAACGGTTATGGATTTTCTACTAATGATTTGATGTTTCTTTAAAAAAAACTACGAGAATGCTCCTATGTATGCGTGCTCCAAGATTGCGAATATTCCCTCAAGCAGTTATAACGGATTTGTGTTTACCCATTTTTCAATTCACGTTTTTACTCACCTGGTAAACTACATCAATATTTCGCATTGTGCAACTTATCTATTATCACGATGCATTTTTATTACTGCAGCTAACAATGCTAAAACTAAAAACACAGGAAACAATTAAATGTACGTGCGGCCGTGCATCGCTGTCAAAGGTGAAGCCGCGCGTTGTATACTGGGGCAGCTTGCGGGCGGTGAAATCGGAAATACGAGCAGCTGTTCGCGACTAGGTTCTTATTATTACAACTATGCTTCCTAGATCAACGCAATGTCGAATGCATACAATGTTGACCGTTGTCACAATGACACACACGCACATAAACACGCACGCACGTAGGCACGCACGCACGCATACGCACACGCACACACACACACACACACACACACACACACACACACACACACACACACACACACACACACGCACAGACACACACAACACACACACACACACACACACACATACATACACACTTTAGCGTGCGCGCTGGCGGCAAACGAAGCGAAACGACGAAGTTGTTTGCTCTCATGGAGCAGAGTCATTCTAAGTCTCAGAAACTTACGCAGACACAGGAAAACCAGCGTCCTTTCTCATGGGACGGATCACTGTTTTGTTTCAAAACGGCGACAATGTTAACCTCTTAAAATGTAGTTTCGATTGGTTAAATATTCTGATAACTAAGTTAATAAATTAAGATTAATTATTATTATAAACAACAGATGGCAGTTGGATAAGATTGCCTTTTGGCTTATCGAGAGTCCAACCCTTTTTAACTACGTGTATCCCGCCATATTGAAGTATGTGTTGATTTTATCTTTAAACATATTCACGCTACTAGCACCCACACAATCAGCAGATCTATTAATTTACAGTCCTTTGTGAAAAAACTTTCTTATATCTAATCTACACTGCTCCTTTACCTATGTAACTTCATGTCCTCTCGTCCTTCTATCTTTCTTAACTTAAAAAAAATATTTCTATCAATATTTTCATAACCAATGAAACTTTAAACACTTCCATCTGATCTCCTCTCAATCTACTGGGCTCTAGTGTTGTTAAACCACATTTTTAGGCGTATTTCGTAACGAAGATCCCTCAGTTATGGTATCATTTTAGTCGCTCTCCTCTGTACTCTTTCTAGCATACCTGTGTCTTTCTTGCAATATGGCCTCCACGCTTGTATACAATATTCTAAATGAGGCTTAACTATTGGTTTGTTTGTTCTTTTATTCTTATGCCACTGGCCTTTAGTGTAAGCAGTAATCTTTGAAGTGGCACTTTGTTTTCTGAAAATCTAAGTAGATGATCCCTCGTTTACCTACATATTGATATCTTCCAGAAAACATAACATATTTGTTAAGCATGACCTCGCTTTTAGAAACCCATGTTGAGATGGGTTTATCAAATTATGCTTAACAAGAAAATCCACCATGTGATCTTTAATTAGTCTTTCTAACAATTTGCAAATCACCGATGTTAAACTCCCTGGTCTGTAGTTCTCTGACTTTTGTCTCGAACCTTTTTAAATAACGGTATAATGTTTGCTTCTTTCCATTCTAATAGAACCAATCCCTTTTCTAATGACAAGTTGAAAACTGTTGCAAGCGGTATGCTAATTTGTTCCACAATTTCTAATAGTGTTTTGGCGGAATCCCATCCACTCCATGTGATTTATTATACTTCATAGCCCTTATTTTCTTAGCTACCATTTCCGGGGTTACAATTAACTGTCCTAAATAGTCTGATTCCCTTGAACTTAGCCTCTGGTACTGGCAGTGAACTAACATCTTCCCTGGTAAACACCGAACTAAAATACTCATTCAAGTCTTCTGCCATTAAGAATCCGTCTGATATTATATTTCCAGCAATATATTCTAGAGGACCGACCTTATCCTGTACTTTCTGTTTGCTCCGAACATATGCATAAAAACTCTGTCATGTTTTATGTTGCAGTCTTCAACATTTCCAGTACGTTTATATGACTTCCACTTCATTTCTTTGTACTTAATTTTTCTAACGGGTTTTTTTTCTGGACCGTTTCCCTTGTTTTTCAAAGGAACAAATTTATCGACGATGCTCTCAACTTCACTCTTTAAGATATTCCAGCATTCTGTTGCTGTCTTATTCGTCAGTGTGTTATTCCAGTCTATCTTTGCTCAATATTTCCACATGTCCTTATATTTTCCTTTGCGGAAATTTCTCCTGTACTGCTTTTTACTATTCCTTTCTGATTTTTCTTTGTTGGTAAAATGTATCTGTTGTGATCACTACTCCCCAGTGGCTCACATATCTTGACTAATTCATTCTGTGAGTACACAATTATGTCTAGCACATTCTCACCCCTGTTTGGTTCTAGCACATGTTGTGATAAGAAACTATCTTGTACTAAAACTAAGAACTTGTGGTCCTCACTCCTTGTAGTCTGGAGAGATTTCCATTGTGTATGTCCGTGGTTCAAATCCCCCATAATAATACAATCCCGTTTGTTCACTTCCCTTATAGTGTTTTGTACTTTTTCATTCTCTTCTATGCTTATGCAGGGTTTTACGAGACGCAAGATCCTGCGTCCTATACGCATAGAAACAATACCCAGACTAATCCAAAATAATCGTTGCGTCCCACAGAACGCATGCGTATCAATGACGTATAATATATATATATATATATATATATATATATATATATATATATATTGACTATGAATGCTTTTAACTTGGTAGTTTATTATCGAATCAGTTCGTTTGGTATTTCTTTTCACGAGTCCTACCAAATAACCATTCCCGTAGGCGTCTGCTTCCCGATTCTGAAGGGTGCCTTATCCTCCGTGTATCGCCACAACATCACAAGTGTCCAGAAAGTAATGCGCTGTTCCATCTGCTGCATATTAGCTATTCCAAAGCTACTGTCATAACCACGGTCAGGTTTCCCGTCACCTAAACAAATTCAGAAGCCTTCCAAAGTGAGTCGTGGCTTCCTCGAAATCCTTAGCGTTAGCCTTAATGTCACATCTCCCAATGTGACATTTACCCGCAAGCTAAGGTATTTAGCAGACTAGCACGCCCTCATATAAGTGAGGAAGGCTGCTCTAAATTCCAAAACTACATCGAATATCAAAGGAAAACATCAACAAATAAAACAGTACATTGCATCAAGGCAGGTTATCTTGTTAAGTTCTTGTTAGTATTAAACTAGTAATAACCGGGTTTACATGGGTTGTATAAGTTGTGATATTTAGAAAACAACACTTACAATTAAAAACGAGCAATAACTGGGACCCTCGTTACTGACTTGGGACCCCTTCAAAAGAAAGTTAGGGGTCCCGAGGACCCTTGATCACAAACATCCAGGTAAACCCCTGCTTATGTTTGGATTTCAATAAACTAACCCAACCGTTAACGTTTTACACAAAACAGCTTCTTCGCAATCTGCTTCTCTTTCTAATTTTATTTCGTAAGCCTGGATAAATTCTTTCATATATAAAATAACTCCACCTCCCCTTCTTCCTATTCTATCTATTCTAAACATTACATAGCTTGTCAGTCCCAATTCGGCATCTGCTATGTGGGTGATGGCCCATGAATCGGTTATACCTGTTATATGAAGGTCAATATCTTTACCATAATGTGTTTAGTTCACTTCGTTTGTTTACTATGCTCCTTGCGTTTAAACAAATGCATTTATATCTAGCTTCAGAACAGTTTTCCAGGCTGTTCTTTGCTGGTTTATTTGTGCTTTCTTTATCTATGCCTCCACTATCAGGCTTCTCGGTGAATCCCCTGCACATGTAGTTTAAATAAATGTAATCTGTCCCACTGTCAACAGATCTGCTGCTGTCCCCTTTCCACTTAGATGGAGGCCATCTCCCATGGACATATCTTCCCTCCAAAAAAGTACCCCCCCCACACATTTATTCAACTAGTGCGTTGATCGCCATCCTCTTGCAGTTTATATATGTTGGCCCCCTTCCTCCCATTAATGGCAAAATTCCTGAGAGAATAATCTGTTCGACTCTTGTCTTTGTTAGCTTCCTCGCTAACTGTCTATACTTCTGTACTATCCCAGTTGTTCCCTCCCTGTCTGCATTATTTGTCCCTACGTGTATAGTCCCTCCTTTGCCATGCCCCAATACCTTATCTACCCTTTCAGTCACATGTTCTATCCTAGACCTCGGCAAACAAACAACGACATCCTCCCCTCGCTTAGTGTCTTATCCGTCTTTCTCAGAATAGAGTCGCCCATGAACACCCTCTCTTTTCTCATTGCCCCCTCAATCACTGCCTCAAAGTAGCTCCTTCTCCGATTTGCATCTGTTTGGTTGTAGTCATGTTCACCTGTCTTTTGCTCTCCTGTCACAATCTTGTCCGTTCCATTCTTTCCTGTCGCTTTTTTTCTTGTCACCTTTCCTCCTGTCATCGTCCCATTTGTCGACTTCTGTCGCATTCACTCTCACTTCCTTTCGTCCCGTCAACGTTCCCCCATCGCATTTTCTTCTCTCCTCTCCCGTCCTATTATTTCTCCTACCTTCTGCTCTACGATCATTTTCTCTCCTATCACCTTCACGCCTGTCACGTTTCCTGCTTTCGATTCTCCAATTTCTTCCCCTCCGATCACCTTCCCTCCTCTTAGTCTCCTTTCCCCATCTTCTTGCCAGTACTCTGCTCCTTCAGTCTCACGCTATTCCCAACTCTCTCTCTGTCGTCTCTCTCCATTCCACCTATCTCCTTGCTAATTCTCATCTCCATTCCCTTCACAATATCTGTCAACCTAACTACCTGCTTCAGCAGACATTCCACCTTCCAACACCCCACGCACTGAAAGGTGAATCCCTCTTCTTTAATATCTGCCCATGACTTCCCACAGCCGGACAAGGCAAAATCCACCCAGCTATGGCAGTCATCGCACACCAAGTGTCGCTTTGCCTTGACTTGCAAGGCGCACTATCAGAATTTATTTAATATTAATAATCTATTTAGCTATTCAAAATAGCTTATGCTTTCTCAGTAGTCTTTAGAAAGACTGTTTCCCCCGTATAATGAATACCAGAATGACTAAGTCTAAGTTCAGAGGCTTTCTACTACAACATAGCTATATATTTACATGTTTGTACTTTGAACCAGTTCGCAGTGGTTCATGAGTCAAAATTGAAACTAAGTTATTACGATATTTAGCAGATACTTCTTTGTGTGTAGTCTATATACTCCAAATCACTTATTATCATATATTCAATAATGTAAACAATACTCTACATTAGACTGACCTATCACCTAGTGCCCAACTATCCTACGCTAGACATACGCTATGTGCCCCCTAGCGAATGGGCGTAACGTCATCAATATACAAGATGCTCCCCATCAAACGGTATCCAAAACATCTCCACCTCATCTTCTCGCATTAGGGATGCCACAGTCATAGACACAGCCATATGTTACTAGACATACATAAGAAATTTACATAAAGGCGCAACTTGAGTGATGTCGTCCTTGAATATGGGCTTATCCTTATCAAACACGAATCTTGCGGGTAGCAATACATCAACAAGACAAGGTGTCGTCAGAAAATAACAACCGGAAGTGAAAGTGTCCCGTCCCTTGTACTGTCCTCAGTACTTGCTGGTGACATTGCAACAGAGGCAGCGATTTCTAGGGAAATCTAAATTTTGACAGCCCGTTGTGTTGCAAGCCAGGTTGACGGCGGATTAAGTCGCAAAGGTCAAGCGACGGCCAGAAAAGAGTAGATCGATGCTTGCTCATATCAATGAAGGCGGCACCGGGACGTGGGCACGGTTACCAAAGTAACCGTTTTATGGACTGAGACAAGTATTTTAGAAGAACGTGCGTGACAGTTTCGCTGAATTCGAGGAATTTGTGTTGGCCACTCGTCACAATCTGACTAGGTCACTTAATATGCCAAACAGCGACGCACCACTCAATCGTAGTCAGGGCTGACGTTCCCAGTGCAATAAAGACATCGATTGAAATGATGTAGCTAGAATCTCAGCTAGAATTAATTTGTCATTGCCGTATCTAGGCCATGTGTTGCCGTTCTCAATTACAGGTAACATATCCTAGCTGTATCAATATTTATTTCAAGGAAAGGGAACAAGACCTAGAATGGTTTGTCCTTAATGAACGTCCCTCGCGGTTTGTATTTGCCAATGACAACGCCATTCATAGGAACATCTTGGAATGCGACCATCACCAAGCTGAATGACTCGGGATTTACTGAGACCTAGGACGCGCTCTCAGTCGACACGTGAAGACTCCTTTCATAATCGAATCATCTATATGTGATACTCCCTGCCCTGCGATGACATGTAGTAGAAAGTGCATTTGACATAAATCATCAAATGTATATATGCAGCAGCGCGCTTGAACTGTATGTGTGTGCGTGCGTGCGTGTGTGCGTGTGTGCGTGTGTGCGTGTGTGCGTGTGCGCGTGTGCGCGTGTGCGCGTGTGCGCGTGTGCGCGTGTGCGCGTGTGCGCGTGTGCGCGTGCGCGCGTGCGCGCGTGCGAGTGTGCGCGTGTGCGCTTGTGCGAGTGTGCGCGTGTGCGCGTGCGTGTGTGCGTGCGTGCGTGCGTGTGTGTGTGTTAGCGTGCGCATACGTACGTGCTTGAGTGCGTGTGTGTGTGTGTGTGCGCGTGCGTGCGTGCGTGCGTGCGTGCGTGCGTGCGTGTTTATTCGTGTGTTACGTTTTCATGGCGTCGACAATTTTGCCACAATCCTTCATTACTCCCGCGTCAATCTCGAAGAGAAGCGAGCCTATGTGGCTCTTGTGAGACGTCAGAACTTGAATCCTATAATAAGGTCAACCTCATTTAGATATATATTAAACTACGTAGCTACACCATATTTAATCAAAACATATCTGCACTAATGGAATAATGGGCGGTTTTACTAAATAATGAACATTCAACGTCCAAACTACTTCGCGGTTCATCCACTTATTTGAGGACGTGCCTTGGAAGCGTTTCAAATAATCCCTTCACTTACAGTTCGCAGAATTCACGTCGAATGAGTGAACCGGTTTATAATAAAACGACGCACCACCTAGTGAGATGTCCACAAACCTACGCCTGCTAAATCCAGAAGGGGTTCCAATGCGCCCACAGTGCTTAGCGGCCAAGCCGAAGAACACATTTCAAGTGGTCACTCTCCGACCAACGCGGAGCCAACATAACCTTCCAGGAAATCAAAGGCAATTCTTGGCATAATCAGAGATGCTCGTGTGCGATTACAGTGCAGTGGACTTTTATTGAGGGCATCACGAGACGCAGGAATCAGTCATCACGATTCAAGTAGCAGATCGCGCCCTCTAGCGCAATTTGTTAATGGTAGCAGCCCTATGTCTAATGGCAGCACATCGCCTTTGCCATTAAAAAGGTCGAAGAGTATGCCGTTTAATGCCACTGCTGCAGTGCTAACGTGGACAAGACGCCGTTTTTGGGTTTTCAGAGTAAGCCACTTAGGTTATAAAAAAAAAACCGTAGGCGCAAGACACCGTTTTTAGAGTATCAGAGTAAGCAACTTATGGTATCTTCAAAATGACAAAAGGCCATTTGACGAACCAGCCAACGGTGTTAGACCCAACAGAACGGTAAATCCCCGGAATGACAGTGACTTACCGTACATAGAATCAAAGCATGGATACCCCAGGAAGAAACTGATACATCATCATTAACACGGTTGCTATTCAACGCATGATATTTGGGAAAAATCAGAGTAAACACATGGCTGTGGCGTTGCTTTTCGTCGGACATGGTCACGTTGCAAACGTATCAATTATTTAGTTTTTATAATGTATGTTGGTCAGAGTGTGAACTGACCGTTAATGTGAATTTTATGAATTCTATTGAACGTGATATCTGTGGGCTGGTGATACTGACACAGCCACACAGCGCAGTCGGCTCCAGAAGCCGATCCAGGAGCCGCATTTTCCTGCATTACGTCAATCAATGAACAAGTGTGCGCTTTCGTTAATTACACTACCTGGGACAATGTACGACGGCGCGCGGGTATTGATTCGTCGGTGCGAGGCATCGATCTGGACGTAAAGACGTAAGAACTTTGAACTGCTCACCTCTATCTGGGTGCTAGCAATGGTACGCAACAGGCTCTTAGCCAGGATTGTAAATAAATGATTCAAATTTACCCATTTTCATTTTTATTTTCCCCTTATGCTCATGAAAAACCCTGTTGCAAATGCATTGATCGTTGACGTTGGAACTTGTTGAATATTCAAGAGGCTGAGGTCTCCGAAACCTCCAACCGCACGCTCTCCTTGCGTGTTCTAAACCTCCAGCCGCATGCCCTCTTTGAGAGCTCTCTTTCTAAACCTCCAGTCGCATGTCCTCCTTGAGCGCTCTCTCTAAACCTCCAGCCGCATGTCCTCCTTGAGCTCTCTCTCTATATATACCTCCAGCCGCACGCCCTCCTTGCGTGGTCTCTCTCTAAACCTCCAGTCGCATGCCCTCCTTGAGCTCTCTCTCTCTCTCTAAACCAACCTCCAGCCGCATGCCCTCCTTGAGCTCTCTCTCTATATATATACCTCCAGCCGCATGCCCTCCTTGAGCGCTCTCTCTCTCTCTCTCTCTCTCTCTCTCTCTCTCCTCTCTCTCTCTCTCTCTCTCTCTCTCTCTCTCTCTCTCTCTCTCTCTCTCTCTCTCTCTCTCTCTCTCTCTCTCTCTCTCTCCTCTCTCTCTCTCTCTCTCTCTCTCTCTCTCTCTCTCTCTCTCTCTAAACCTTCAGCCGCATGCCCTCCTTGAGCGCGCTCTCTCTCTCTAAACCTCCAGCCGCATGCCCTCCTTGAGCTCTCTCTCTCTCTCTCTCTCTCTCTCTCTCTCTCTCTCTCTCTCTCTCTCTCTCTCTCTCTCTCTCTCTCTCTCTCTCTCTCTCTCTCTCTCTCTCTCTCCTCTCTCTCTCTCTCTCTTCTCTCTCTCTCTCTCTCTCTTCTCTCTCTCTCTCTCTCTCTCTCTCTCTCTCTCTCTCTCTCTCTCTCTCTCCCTCTCTCTCTCTCTCTCTCTCTCTCTCTCTCTCTCTCTCTCTCTCTCTCTCTCTCTCTCTCTCTCTCTCTCTCTCTCTCTCTCTAAACCTCCTTGAGCGCTCTCTGTAAACCTCCAGTCGCATGCCCTCCTTGAGCGCTCTCTCTCTAAACCTCCAGCCGCACGCCCTCCTTGAGCTTTAGCTATAAACCTCCAACCGCATGTCCTCCTTGAGAGCTCTCTCTAAGCCTCCAGCCGCATGCCCTCCTTGAGAGCTCTCTCTCTCTCTAAACCTCCAACTGCACCCCTTTGATGCCCTACAAAACCTCCAACTACCCGCACGGTTCGACGGAAATTTACACTTTTATGACAACGCAAACACTGCTCTGGCCTTGTTTTGGGGAAAATAAACCCACGTTATGGTCCAACATAAGATCACTATAACTGAACAATAAAAATCTAGTTATCCAAGGAACAAATTACCCAAACGAAAAACACGATGCGATTTTCAAGAAAACTGTTCCAATAATGCAATAACTGGGTTCTGATTAAAGACTAGGTTCGTTCCAATAACGGGACACGTGCTCTGGTTAAGGACTTGGTTCGTTCCAATAACGGAACAACGTGCTCTGGTTAAGGACTTGTTTCGTTCCAATAACGGAACAACGTGCTCTGGTTAAGGACTTGTTTCGTTCCAATAACGGAACAACGTGCTCTGGTTGAGGACTTGTTTCGTTCCAATAACGGAACAACGTGCTCTGGTTAAGGACTTGGTTCGTTCCAATAACGGGACAACGGGACTCCGGTTAAGGACTTGGTTCTTTCCAATAATGGGACAACGGGGCTGTGATTAAGGACTTGGTTCGGAGAAATTAAAACTTACTGTTCATGATTTGCTGTCTTTGAACCACTGAACCCAGGACACGACACACAACGATATTTCAAAGAATATTGATTTTTTTTTTACTGTGAAC